>CANUEX010029294.1:0-115906 GCA_948099535.1 Jatropha multifida | reverse complement strand
TAAATAATTTCGGTTCGATTTGAACTGATTTGGTCTAACCCAACGATTTAGCCTATTTCATTTGATTTAAGGGTTTTTCAACTGAGTTAGACTATTTAAATTCAGTTTTCGATTCGGTTCGCGGCATAAAATATTATTTTTTTTTGCCAATTCTCATTGGTGAAAATTTACAATTAAATTTTAAATAAAAATTCTTTTAAAAATAAATTAATGGGTTATTTCATGCAATTAATACTAGCGCAAAAATTTTAAGGTATTTAAATTATCTTTCTGCAGTTTTAATAGGCTATGTCATTCTTAAATCATCTTTCTGCAATAATTTTTTTCTTATGATTATTTGATTCTACTGGAAATAGAGTTTACATAAGAATACACAAATTAATAGCAGAATATAAGAAACTCTACAATACACGAGTTAATTCTTGGTGATAATTTTTTCCAACACATTCAATTAAATCATTGCAGACAAGTATATTATATGTAACACTTGGCATGCTTTGAAGGTTTGAATTAATCCTAATCTTCCATAAGCTGTTGATTTTAAGTCAAAGTATATTCTGCACATAAATTGCTATATTGACATTTGAAAATTAATGCATCTTTATACTCATGTTTGTTATTAACTTTTAGAAATGTATAATGCTTTATGTATCTAAAATTAACTCCAAGAGGATCGGTCAAATTTCCTCTCAACCTAGCTATTCTATTACCAATGAGTTAGCTTCTATAATTGTGAAAGTCAAAGCTATTGGAGAATTGATTCACTGTCTGAAGGTGAGTAAATCTTTTTGAGGATTTATATTATTTATTCATTCACAACATATAGATATTATAATTGTATAATTTTTATTTACATGAAGGAAGCTTTTAGATTGTTGCAACTATTGTTGATTTAGAATTTAATAGAGAATGGTTGTATTTGAAGTGTAAGAAGTGTCCGAAAAAGTTGGATAAATTTTGAAATAAATTTTATGGTAGAAAATGCAATAAACTGGATTATTTTGCTACTTATTAGTCTTGAAGTTAATTTTATTATGAATAGTTATTGAAACATACATATATTTATAATTTTAATATATAAATTGAACATGTATACAAGCTTCAAGTGCGTGTCATGGATGGTACTAGATTTATTTTTTTATTGCTTTGTGATCGTGAAGCTATATAACTGATAGGAACGTCTGCAAATGATTTAAAGGAAGATTTAACTGAGGTATTTTATTTTGGCAAGTGTTTTAGTTCTCTTTTAATTCTTCTAATTCTAACACAATTGTAATTTTTTGTTATTGGTGATGAGTGTATCTCTCCATTGGGATTGGATAGTGTTCTTGATGAAAAGTTTATGTTATATTATTATTAAATTTAGCTTTGATGAAAATTTTATAAAACAATCTCCTATGTGAGATACATTCATTGTATGTTGTTTTATCTCTTAATTTTTAGAACATATAAATTACACTTTAAAGTTATAATATGTATTTCTATCATATTATTGATTATGTGATTTGAAATTATAGGATTCGGAATTCACTAATGAATAAACCACATTTGGAAATAAGGATTTTAAGGTTACAAACAAGCCATCTCATTTTTAACTATTATTATTATTATTATTATTATTAGGTTAAACTAAATGTATATGACCTATTTATTTTTGTACGATTACATTTCAGATAATGAAGTTACATCTCCTATCTCCTATAAACTCCTTCTAAGAGGAATACTTTGGAGAATGAAGAAAATTTATTAAGACTTGATGATAATACTAACACATAACTTTCAAGCAACAATGTCATGAAAGTGATGGTTAAAAAAGAGAAAAATGTATGAATTGCTACATCTATTAAACTATTTTAAGAATACCAGTTATTTTGCTAACATGTTTTAGTATGGGGATGTTGTTCTGGAGATGGGTTTTGTTATGAGAATTTTATTTCTAGATTTCTGAAAATTAACTTTTGTCTATGATCTATTATTTAGATTTGGCATTAATATTTATTTAATTTTATCTATTATCTTATATTTATGTTTTATTGATATCCACAACTTATTTTGGTTATATTCTTTGTTGTGCTAATTTTATTTATAAATTTCTTATATTTTGATTTTGAAGTATGTTATATATATATGCGATTTTTTTAAAGCATAGATATAGAAGGATACCTTAATAATAAGGAAAAATTACTATTTCGTCCATGAGTTTTGATTAAATTAATAATTTCATCTATGTATTTTAGTTAAATTATTATGACGTCTCTAAAGTATGATTCCATATGACAATATAGTCGTTACGTTCAAAAATTAACTCTTTTCTATTAATTTTATATTAAAAGGACTAAAATACCAATGTAGGACCCATAAAATATTAATAAAAAATTTCAAATCTCTCCACCTCCATTCTCTCTCTCCCTTTCTCTCTCCACATTCCCTTCTCACCCATTACGGCCTCCATGGACCTTAACTCCACGGACCTTATCTCCACCAAACCTCCTCTTCATTTCCTTGTTTTATGACCTGCTCACCACCACCAGGTCCACCAGTACAACCATCACTGCCAGCTGTCTCCTTCACCTTCTCTTCCCGTATACAGATGTGTGGTTAGAGTTGCTGAGTATTTGATACCCAATTGCCGAAAGGTTGATTGTCATGGGTGCCTGCATTGAGTAGCATTTCTTTACAATTGATGATGCAAGAGATGTATAATTTGCATATGGACTAAAAGGTCTCTCATTTATTTAATAAACACAAAAGAAAAGTTATTCACTGTTTTCCTTTTTTTAATTATAATTGATTGTAATTACTAGATATAGTGTTCAATTTCTCCACCTTTGAGCTCTCTATACCCTCTAACTTCCATAATACCTTTTCAATCTTCAAAACAAAAATCGAGAGCAAATATCCATTATTTGTCTTCTTTACATCTAGCGCAGCCAAGTGAATTAGTTCATAATGGCAAAAGGCAGAAGATCAAATTATGAATCTTGAGACTGTCAAAGCAAAAGAGGAAGAAGATAAGATAGTAAAGAAATCAATGACGGTGACCGGTGATACATGCAGAGTGAAGACTTGTTGGATTTGTTTCTTAATGTTGCCCAACCAAATGCCTGAAAAAACCCATTGCAACACAATGAATCCCTTTTTGTGAGCCCATAAACCTAAATGCTCTGTTTAGAGAATTGAAAATTATGTTTTTAGCTTGCCTTGTTTTGGAATGAAAATAGTAAAGTCAATGCTATCATGAAGGTCATAATGAAAGTGGGTCTCATAATAAGGGTATTTTAGTATTTTTCATGTAAAATTAATTGAAAAAAAATAACTTTTTAGACTGAAGGATTGTATTATCAGACAGAACCATACCTTAGGGCCATCATAATAATTTAATCAAAATACATGAACGAAGTTATTAATTTGGTCAAAACTTAGGGACAAGATAGTAATTTTTCTAATAATAATATGTATGAATAAATATTGAAATTAGACTAATTATAGTAAACATGCACATAGATGTGCCTGTGACAGTTGGCAATTGATACTGTGGAAGGTGGATAAATCATTCATGATCATGAACGTAGAGAATGACTATCGCTGATTGCTGTAGAGAATGACTTCATTTCTTTTAATTAAATAATTTGAAAACAACAAAACTATACAATTTGTCATGCTCTAGAGTATGTGATTTGTTAGATGCATGCATTATTAAGATGTGATAATATCCTTCTTTAACTAAAACATTTTACTAGATGCCTGTCTTTTGCTGTGAATGTCTAAATGAATGCCAGTGTTCTTTGGTACCAAGCAATGACAATATATTAATTTTACAAAATAAATAAAAATAAAAGAGAAAAAAGAGAACATGTATTTAGAATATAAGCCATTTATAACTTTGAAACTTTTGTAGGGCTGATAATTTGTGTTTTGCTGCATTTAATTCTACTATATCATCTACTAATTTAAATAGGTCATAATCGAATTAAGCAAATTAATCAGATGAATATAATTTTAATTGTGGTCAGATTAATATAATTATGATAAAATTTTAACCGTGGGATAGATCCATTTATAACTCAAACCAGTTTTTAACAAATTACGAGTCCAATTTGTTTCATATATAGATTGTTTGGATGAATATTATTTGATGAGTTTAGATAGCAATGTAAGGTAAAAGGGAAAGTATTTAGTCGTTTGGGAGGAGCATTTAAGGGAGAGGATTATTTTTTGAGATTTATTTGAGGGGTTGGAAACCCATTTAAACGCCACAATCTCCAACCTATCAAATTGGGTGTAAGCATGGTTATAAAATTGGATTTTCAAAATTATTCATAGTTATATTTATAAATCTTCCATAACAATGATATTTTCGTAATCTTTATAGCCCGTACCGTCGAACCAAACAAAACAAAATTATTAAACCTTAATTTACCATATCATCTCCACAAACATAAAAAAAGACATTTATCATATTTTCTCTTACTATACTTTACCATACCCTACTTTAATGATCACTCCCTCTCTTCATCCGAATAAAGCAATAGTGTCTTCTAATTCCAAATGGGCATAGTTCGATCAGTCTTACCTTTTTGTCCTGCCCAATGACTAAAGAGAGAATAGAATAATTCAGATAAGGGAAACGCAATTTAGAGCTAAGCATAAAAAATAATAAACCAAGTACATGAAAAATAAAAAATAACAATGTTTGCCTCTAACAGGTATACATAAAAAAGTATAAAACATATAGAAATTCATAAGCAAGTAAACAAATATCATCCTGTGAATTTTAATCAATTTAAGTATCCAAGTAACGATCTCTTTATTAATTATCATAATGTTTACTCCCAATACAAAATAATCAAACAACCATCTCTTGATTAAGTATTCAAGTAACCATCTCTTTATTAAGAATGAAAGACTGGTCTTTGATACATATAACTTCACATAATAATTCTAACCTCAAATTATCTATTGGAGTCTGAAAAAGTCCCAAACAAACCACAGAAGAAAGGAACCAAGATAAGACAAGCTCTTCCAAATATGAAGAGAGAATAAAAGAAAATAAAATAAAAGAAGAAAAAAACAAATAGATAGCAAGAGTGAGGAAGGAAGTAGGGATATCAGCAACTAACACATGAGCAAGTTAAAAAAAATATAATATTGTTGTCAAATTATACAATCTTTATTAGACAATTACAGTGATATAAATTACCTTCAACATAGAGCAATTCTAGCACCTACTTTTGACACGGTGGAGTCAATCAATGAATATATGGTTTCACTCAATAATAGCCTTGAGAAATCATGTTTGAGTTCAGATTCGGTTTGTATGTTTGATCATGCTTTTAGATCATTAGAACATATACATACATTAGAATGTTTCAATAGTATTAAATGTTTTAGAGTTCCAAATCACTCCATCACTTTGAAGTGTGGTGTTCCTATGATGTTATTGAGAAATATAGATCAGTCATTAGGATTGTATAATGGGACAAATTTGATCATCACAGGACTTGGAAATTGGGTTATTGAAGCAAAGGCTTTAGAAATCAGGTTAGAGAAAAAGTCTTAATTTCAAGAATGACATTGACTCCATCTAATGCAAGAATACCTTTTAAATTTCAACAAAGGCAATTTTTTATCACTATATCTTTTGCCATAACTATTAATAAAAGTCAAGGCCAATCATTATCTCATATCGGGTTATTTCTAAAAAGAGTAGTATTTACACATGGACAACTTTATGTTGCTCTTTTAAGAGTGACAAGTAAAAATGGATTTAAAATTTTAATTTATGATGATGAGGGACAAATTACAAATGAAACTATGAATGTAGTATATAAAGAAGTTTTCTATAATCTAATTTAAATAGGTATTTTAATTTTTAGTTTTCAACTAAATAAAATTATTTATCATTTTTTGAATGATATTATTTTTAATTAAAATTATTTAATCTTTTAATAGTTTTTCATTTTCTCAAAGTAGAAAATGGTGCTTCTTCTAGGAATATTGCTTACAAGATCATTATTGAGGCAACTCATCATTTAAGGTGAGTAATTTGATTGTATGACTATATGCAGGCTAACACATGACTTTGCCTATTTAGTTCATTGGCTAAGATTCTTTGGAAAAAAATTTATGCTCTAAAATTGTTGAATTTACATGTGTTTATGGGCAACTATACCTACTGAGTTTTTTATGAGCCATTATCTTTATCGAAGTGTTAATAATTATGACTGCAATGCAGTGAGCGAGTATGATCTTTTTCGTTCTATAAACTCTCTTGGAACTGCACATCTCAAATCAACGTATAAAATGAATTACATCAGTTGAGTATTCAATTAGAATCATACGAAATGTTCAAAATAAATAAATGTATTTTAGAACATGTTTCTCACATGTACAAATTTATAGTAAACAAAAAAGAGTAACGACTAAGTTCAAACAATATCAATCAATCCAAAAATTATTAACTAATTACTCCACATATATTTCTAATAAAAAAATATTGTGTGCTTGAACGTAATTCAGTGGCTATAATTCCATAAGTAAGTGCATGTATGGAAGTAATTTAGTAATTGAATCTTACCTCATTTCGTAACTCACTTAGACCTTCATAAAAATCATGTGCTTTATTTGTTGATACCTCATAATTGCCTTGCTCTTGCTTTTGTTTTTTTTATATTCTTCTCTAAATGTGATATCTTTCGTTGCATTCCAAGTCTACCATGTTGCTTCATGACATTTGGATCACTGTAAATTAATAAATTTTGGACAACTCATCTACGACTATAGAATCAACTATAACATGTTTTCATAACTCGGGATTATTCGTGTTAGTATTATTGACCTCTTCATGTCAATTCTCCATCTTCTTCATTAAACCTTCTAATGAAGATCCATATATGAATAAATTTCTTTGTTTGAATATGCTAATTCAGAAGTAGTTGTAAATAATTCTTCCAGTCGTTTCACTCTATGACTTCCTTCTGAGTACTGTGTGGTATAGGTTTAGATATTTGTGTTTTTCTTGCTATGTCACCATTTCACATCTTTCCTCTATTGCCTTAAAACATACTTATTAGGCAATTGCTCCAAATCATGCTTCACCAACACGCATAAAGCATGTGAAGATAATATTCCATTTGATTCAAATAACAAGCAATACACCATACGTGCATACTACCACTATCAAATTTGATATCATAGTATACTCCTTTCCAAAGGCCTTCATCAATATACACTTTGCACTCAATAGAATACATATGCACATTTAACTATGACAAAATAATACATGCATAATAACGTATCATTCTATAAAATTTCTTTTGAACATGCAAATACATTCCATGTGTAAGCCACTTGGAATTGTTTCTCGATCACATAAATGCTATAGGTTAGAATCTCATTGTTCATTGAATCAAAGTCAACTTCAATCTCTTTCGTAATTTTATCCATCAATGCCACCTCATATTGGTAAAAAAAATTGCTTGAGTGTACCCTTTGAATGTATATAACCACCAAAATAAGAATTCATACTCTCACTTTTTGAGTTGATGACACCCCCCTTCAGAAGTACCTTTTAACATAAATTGACACCCATCTCTTCTTCTAGTCATTAAGGTCCACTAGCCAAGAATGTTCAAATAGGTTAAACAACACCAACATGTTGGTCCATCCGATTTTGATCTTTTTAATTGAGCTGTTGGTATATATCGATTGTATAAAGTACTTTTTTATGTCAATTTATTACTTGTATTGCTTTTATCTTCTCTAGAAATTTAGCCATTACGTGTTATAGGCACCATCGATGCCCTGTATCAGGAAAGACGATCTCAATCGACTTTGTTATGCTTGCATATTAAGAAGGTGATAATAACATGGAACATCCCCCCCTCCCCCTCCCCATGCATCGAAGCCACTATCTAAACACCCACACAAACGTTGAAACTTTCTCATTACAAGTAAGTACACATTCTAATAAAATTGATTAACCATGATGATTAATTTTGATAAATGGTGCAAATGACATTTTGTACTTATTAAATAAGTACATTGTGTCTAGAGAAACCACATCACCAAATTATTTATAAACATTCTAACACCTTGAATCAACCCAAAAAATGTTCTTCATTCGATCATCCTCATCAACTACAATTTCATAAAAAAAAATTACGATCTCTATTGCATTCTCTTAAATAATTGATGAGCTAATTCTACATCAACCCTTTATAGATGCCATTTTCGAACTTTGCTCAAATGATTATGACAATCCCTTTCAGAACATATTACCATCTCTTACCCTCTAGCCTCCAGGACTGGAAAGCGAAATGAATTACATGATAGAATTCCAACGCTATCATTTATCTCCAATCTCCTCTTTACATGTGGAAGCACCTCTTGATGCTAGTGTAGAAATTTGAAATTGCTAAGTGTCATCTCGTGATTATGCTCAAATATCACCTTATTGATTCTCCATCTCTTCATCACATTGCATAGATGAACGTATTCTAGCTTCACAACTGATTCTTCTAGAGGGCCTTTCCATTTTTCTAGACCGACTATTAATATGAGTTTTTCTGGCATGGTGACGTGCAATTGTAATAGATTGTCTTACACCATACACATCTTTCTTGCAAGATACTTTTGACACACTAACTTCTTTATTTTTTACTATATGCTTTGTAAAACTCAAAAATATCATCAACTGTAGAAAAGACATCCCAACTTTTAGCTCCTTCGATGAATTCTTTTGTTAATATTATTTTTGTGTCTTTTTTTTTTCCTGATAAAGTAGTTTTTTCACAACCGCTACTAATGGCCTCTTTACAAATGCTCTACTCATCTATCATTAACCTCTCATCAATAAAAAAACTATAATGATAGTAATAAACCAACCAAAATTATATCTCAAAACATAAGTAGAAAATCTCATAATTTTGGGAACAACTATGATATTAGATTTTGGTCATAAAACTTCATGCCACTTTCCAATTAAACTATTCATAATGATAACTCTAATTATAAAATAATACTTTGTACCATTTATCCTCCTGCATTAAACACTTATAGTATCCTCTTTCAATGAAAATGTAATGATAAACAAACTATTTGCATGTTATTCATTTCAACATACTTTTCGATTTTACCTTACTAAGCTTAAACAAATTAAACATTGTAATATACGATGATGGCTTGTACTATACATATATGATCAATTTTTTTATCTTATTTTTATTATTTTTAATTTTATTTTTCGACCAATTTTAAATTTAGAGTGCAGTTATGACAAAAGCATCAAATTGAGGGGCTAGCTGTAAAGTTTGGAGCATAAAAAATGATTTAACCATTCTATTCATTTTAACTTTAAAATCATAAACAAAATCGGTGTTTTATATTTTATATTTTTAATCTAACCCACTAACTTTTCAAAATCATGATTTTTAGATTGGTGGCATTTGAACACCCCAGCATATTTGAATGGTTAGCGTTTTGTAGCAGGAATTGAGTTTCTCGCACTTTTTTTTTCTTTATTGAAAATAGTATTAAAACCCGCGCGATGCGCGGTATAATATTGAAGGATGAAATAACTTTTATAACATCATTGAAAAATAATAAAATTATATAATAAAATATTTCATTAAAATTCATTATAAAATTATTATCTCATTGAGAGATTCTTAACATCATGCCAAGAGTTTCACCAAGGTATATAATAACAGAAGGTATGCACGGTGTTACCTGCATCAAACAATAATAGTTAACATCGAATAATATCGCATAAATCACAATGAGCCAAAGTCAATTATTTTCCTATAAATCAATAGTAGCAACTCATAAAAAAATATATATTACAATGATTTTCTATAAAGTTATTAATACTTCAGTGAATATAACAGCTCATAGAAAACATAGTTGATATAATTATGCACACAAATTACTCGCCTTGAATGACGAACTGCCTCAGCAATGATCTTGTAAGCAATATCCATCGAAGGAATACCAATTCCCCTTTCGAAAAAAAATACAAAATTATTAAAGGATGAAACATTATTTATAACATAATTAAAAAATAACATCATTCAAAACATAATAAATTATTTTATATAGTTGAAAACTAAGAATTAAAATACCTGTTAACTTAGATTACAAAAAACTTCTTTATATACTATATTTGTAGCTTCATTTGTGATTTGTCCATCGTCATCATAAACTAGAACTTTCAATCCATTTTTACTTGTCACCCTTGAAAGAGCAACATAAAGTTGTCCATGAGTAAACACAGGTCTTTTCAGTAATAACCCGACATGAGATAAAGATTGACCTTGACTTTTATTAAAAGTCATGGCAAATGATACAGTGATAGGGAATTGCCTTCGCTGAAATTTAAAAGGTATTCTTGCATCAGATGGAGTCAATGTCATCCTTGGAATTAAGAATTTTTCTCCAACCAAATTTCATGATAAAGCCTTTACTTCAATAACCCGACTCCCAAGTCTTGTGATGATCAACCTTGTCCCATTACACAATCCAGATGACTGATCTATATTTCTCAATAACATCACAGGAACACCAACCTTCAAAGTGATAGAGTGATTTGGAACTCCAAAACATTTAATACTATTCAAAAATTTTGGTGTGTGCACATGTTCTAATGATCCAAAAGCATAATCAGACATACAAACTGAATTAGAACTCAAATATGATTTCTCGAGGCTATTATTGAGCGAAACCATATATTCATTAATTGACTCCACCATATCAGGAGTAGGTGCTAAAATTGCTCTATGCTGAAGGTAATTTATATCACTGCAATGAGTAAAGAAATCAAGATACGTGTTTTCAACAATTGTAGATATTGGATCATCACAATGATTTATAAGAAGATCATCTGGTATTGAAACTTTTTCAGTGCCATCAATTGAAGTTCCAATTATTCCATCTCCGATTGCCAAAATCCAATCAAAAAAATTCTTTAACTCATCCAAATTTACGTTCGAATGATTTTCTTGCAACCTCATGTTCTTTGTCAACTTCAAAACTTGACAGTGAGACCATAGATACGAAGAATTCAGAGTAGCATGGACAATATCTTGCCTAGTACCTTTTGCAATGATAGGTAAAATTTGTCAAAAATCACCTCCAAGAACCACTGTTTTACCTCCAAAAGGCTGATCTAAACTGGATGGACTTTTAAATCTCAAAATGTCTCTTAGAGTTCGATCAAGTGGTTCAAAACAAAACCTATGCATCAACAGTGCCTCATCCCAAATAATTAACTTTGCTTTAATAATCAAATTGGCTAGAGGACTACCTTGCTTTATATTACAGGTTGAATCTTCATTTAAATTGAGGGGAATTGCAAACCTGGAATGAGTTGTTCGACTCCCGGTAACAAAAGAGATGCAATACTGCTTGATGCCACAATTAACACAATGTCACCTTTAGATATTATTCCAGAAGACAGAGTCCTTCAAATAAAAGTCTTACCAGTACCTCCATAACCATATAAAAAGAATAATCCACCTTTGTCTTCATTCACTGCTGTCATTATTTTATCATAAACAAACTTCTGTTCAACAGTCAAATTCCTTAGAAGTTGTTCACGATCCTTTAACAAAGAAATTCTATTATAATGCAATTCATCAAGAATTAGTCTGTTACTAAAATCAACCTCTTCCTAATGGTAAACAAGTCTTGGCATTGTTGAATAATCCTGAAAAGTTCTGCAGCAGCTCTTTAAAATTCTTTCTAATTTTTGCAAACAACGATTTTTGACCTTATCATCTATTAGCTCGGCATCTAAGGAAATAATAACACAAAATAAAAAAAATCAATCATCTAAAATCAAATTATTTAATAACAGTTAAGGTATCTAAAAAAGATTTTAAAAAATATAAGCAAATTAAAAAAATTATTTGCAAAAGATGCTAATAAGAGCATCAGAAGAAACAAAAAAAGAACATAAAAAATATTATGACATTTATGTTATGCGAAGTATTGAGTTGTTAACCATGAAAAATGTAATGAAATTTCATAACACAATATAAAATAGTAGATTTTCTTGAGAGATTTAAAATGCTGAAAATTTTTAACTAAGTAAGCAAATCAAACATCTCAAAAGCGCTAAAGTCATTATTAAAATGCACTTATATGCAAGTAATGATATACTAAATTTTTATGTCAACAATAGTCATTTTTCCATGTATTAAATTTATATGAATAAAGATGTTAATTAATTGGATATCAAGGACATCAAATACTACTCGATCACTATATATAAAAAGTAGTTTGCTAAAAAGATAATTATGCAATACACTGAATATATAAGAAAGAGTGCAATAAAATATAAAACCTAACAAATGAATTTTGGATGTCATTTGTTTATTTTTAAAACATAAAGTTAGAATAATCATCATGTAAAAAAAATCATATTAGAACACAATAACAAAAGTTTCATTTAGATACCTAGATTATTTAATAATGCTCGTTCTTCATAAAGGATATCATCTGACAACAATTGCCATGTTTCTTGCCAAACATACTCTGGTCGTGACATCGAATTTGATAACAACAACATAGCAAATAATTGCCTAAGGTATGAAGACATCCCCCATTCACTTGCTTCTTTTATGGCATCCACATATTATTTGTTGTCATCCAATAAACCAAGTGAGTAACATGCATCTCTGAAAGTGCTATGCACATAATTATTAATTGTCTTAAGATCATCATTGGACCTTTAATTATGTTCAATAATAACCTTAGATAATATAGCTCGCTAGTTCCAGGTGGAACAAAAAAAATCCTCCCAGTAGAAAATCCAGAAGTTTTTCTTCTATCTCATTTTTTGACATTTTGTTTCCATACAAATTTAGGAGGAAATTCAGCATAAGTTAATTCTCTTGCTTCAGGAAATGCTTTATTTGCCTCAAACCATCCCAAAAACATTGATTCATTTACACTTGGTCTATTGGCAACAACATCAATAAGAAAATATGACATTTTGTTCATTTGGAAGATGAAATGCTAACCTTTCCACAGTAGGTTCTATATGGTGAATTGAAAAGCCAAATATTCTCCAAACAGCTTCGCATGATGATATATATCAACAATCATAATACATATTGATTTCATCTACAACATTTGATGAACCTTCCTCTTGTGCACTTTGAGAAAAAGCAGCAGTAATATGATCATGTCCTTTGTTAACATACTTGAATAAATACTTGATCGATCTTCATTGATTGCACCATTCCACATTTATATGAGCACCATATTTTAACAATAAGAATCGATTGTGCGGCACTACATACATGTTAATATTTAGATGTTAATGTGAGAATCATACTTTAATTATAAGATTCAAAGTAAAACATGATATACCTACTATCTAGCTCAATATCATTTTTCTTGATAGTTCTACCATTCTCTATTCTTTTGTAAACAGGATAACTATCTTCATCGATTGTGGTCAACTCAATGAACTTTTTTGGAAAGTGCTTTGTACATCTACCATTTTGCATGCAAGGCAAAGATTTTCTAGCAATACCACATGGCCCATGCATCATCAAATTTTTCACAACCTCATAGTAATGAGGATCAGTCAATTTATCTGGAATTTCTGCGGAAATTATTCTATCTATATCTGCAGCAGTCAGATACTTACATCATTCATGAAGAAAGAGTAAGATGTGAGCATGAGGCAAGCCTCATTTTTGGAACTCAATTGTATAAATTAGTGCACCAAAATAAATTATTAAGTAAACGAATAGTTAAAATATAAATTTAAAAATACAACTTATATAGAAATTTAATTTTATACCTGCTTTAACTTGTCCAAAAACTCGATTGTCAAGAAGATCCTTTATTAACCGATCCAATTTCGCTTTAAAAACTCTAGATAAAATGGCTGGACGATCCTTAGGATTTAAGCCCCTACTCTCTATAAATCTTCTAATCTCAGGCCACTTTGGGTTGCAAGTAAAAGTGATAAACAAATTAGGATATCCAACCCATTTGCATATTGCCATAGTACCTTGATAATTTTGAAGCATATATCACGCACCACCTGTGAAGCTAGATGGTAGAATTATCCTTTTTCCTTGAGAAGAAGGATTAGTCTCTCCATGCAAAACAGCGTTTGCTAACCCCTTGTACATTTCTGTTCTCAATTATTTTTTATGAGTTCTAATATACTTCAATCGAGAAGATTCAATCATTGTATATGCATTAACTAAGAATTGCTGGAATAATCTTCTGGAGAATACAATCATTAACACCTCATTCCTCCTTTCTTGAACTTTATAAGCAAAATATTCTTGCATGCTAACCCGTTGCCTTCCTCTAGTTGATTCATCATCTCTATTAAATAGAATATCTTCTCTATAACCATCTTCTCCATATGGAAAAGCAAAGGATATTGCAGACTTAAATAGGCGGCATTCAATTTATTTATCCTTTGTAGCTATCCAGATTGAGTTTTAATAATAATATCTCTATCACCTGTAGACAGTTCAAAGTCTCCCAGTACTAAAGCAGCTACTTCTGAAACTGTCGGTAAATTATACCTTCTTCCATCAATGCTCCTTTTCCCTATCAATTTGAGCTTTACATTAGAGTTCATATCTTCTTGAAATCTATCTCTCACCATTCTGAAATCTTAGCTAAGACATTATAGTCATCAAGCATTTGTTTCAAATCAGCAACAATCTCAGCATGGAATTTGTTTAGGCTTTCACCAAAACTGTAGAAAACAAATCATGTCAAGATAGCATATATCGTAATTCATTAACTAATTGAAATGCATTATATCAAAGTAAAATAATTATTTTCATATTCATATTATTATATTAAAAATGTAGTAATGATAACCTCACAACATGAATTCTATTTTCTACTTCATTCTGTGTGTCATAAATGTATAATTGCGCAAACTTCGGGGAGGATCCAACAAGTGGCAACAAACTTCCAATCTGATGAAAATTTTGGCCACATGATTTGAATGTTCTTGGGCCACGTGTTTGATTGATGGATATATCAACCTTTCCTCCATTGAGGTAAATGAGAACATAGAATTATAAGTTCTACTATTCTGTTGAAAATAATGACTTCTAGGACCTGTGTAAAGTTTATAATGTCAAATCTAAGGGGATATATATATATATCAAGATTGAAGAAAAATAGATAGGTTTAACCTGATCTGAACAACAATTCTTTTAAAACTTAAGGAGGATCTTTTGGATTCGGCAACTTTATCTTTCCATGACAACAACATGAAGAGTATTATGGTCTTTTAGCATTATAATGTAATCTTTTCTTCATACCAAAAATAAGCTCCACATTTTTCACATTCATATATAGGATCTCCTATATCCCAATACTCTATTATTGGAGAAAATTCTAAAGTTAAAATCATTATATTTATGATGTGTTTTACTTAATTTATGGTATATCATACATGCCTTCACTGCATATATCTCCATGCTCAACATCATCATTCAAAAAAAAAATTAAAAATTGAAATAATATAAGTGATATCATGAGCTTCATAATCTTAATTTTAATTATTAATTACGAAAAATATAGTGATAAATTTTTATATTTAGCAGTGATCATTAGTCTAATTAAGCTAATTTTGAGTAATATTTTTAATTGAAAAAAATAATATGAAAATTTTTTTCCTTAATCAAACTAATTTTCTTTAACTAAATATTTATTTATCAATTCGAATTAACTAAACTGGCCAAACTGAATGCTTACCTTAATTATATTTATTGTGTGGCTTAATTAATATAAAATTAATATATTGAATTTACCTTCACTACATATGTCACCATCTACAAAAAATAAAAAATTAAGATGACATCAGTGTTGTTTTAAATATGTACAGATATATAAAGCAACTTTATGGATAAATAACAATTTAACAATAAGAGAGTATCATGCTTAGTTGTTCGTAGTATTTAAATACAAAAATTAACATTTCATACCTTGCATGACACTATTGATATTTTCAGTCTTAAATCCTAATAAGAATTTTAAAATTATGAATTGTTAGTAAATACAAAATCATATGTTATTTAAAAGTGAAATTCTAAAAAAGTTTCAAATCTAACCTTGAGACAACGGAGGAACATTTAAATCAAGGAAAAGAGTATGATTACCCATATCTAAAAATTCAAAATTTAATGTTAATAGAATATTCAAAATGAATATTTATTAAACAATATGTCTATATTTACATGTAATATCATAAAACACCATTATATTGCATAATATATAAAATTTTACTTTACCTTGCTTTTGTGGATCAACATTTAAATCAGGTAAATGTAACGTTTTATTTGGTGCTACTTGCCCTGTTTGGCTAACTGAAAAGAATATGTATAAATTAGGGTTCGTAAACATATCGTTTTTATGCAATGGCTTAAAAAAAGCATTTGCAAATAATATAAATTTATTCTCAAACTAACCATTTGTAATATCAAATAGAGGAGATCCTATTGTTTCATTTTCGATGTCATTTCTAAATTCAACATTCTCTGTAGAAAAAATTTCAAAATAAGATAATTTTACTTTACAGTGCAATTATCATTAAGATAAATATAAAAATATCATGTATTATTGCAATATACAAATTTCAAACCATATGCAACTAATCATTTGTAATATTAAATAGAGGAGGTCATATTGTTTCATTTTCGATGTCATTTCTAAATTCAACATGCTCTGTGGAATGAATTTCAAAATAAGATAATTTTACTTTTTTATACAACTATCGTAAAGATAAGTATAAAACTATCATATACTATTGCAATATACAAATTGCTAAAATTACATGTAATATCATAAAATATCATTATATTGCATAATATATAAAATTTTTACTTTAGCTTGCTCTTGTGGATCAACATTTAAATTAGGTAAATGTGACATCTTATTTGATACTACTTGCCTTGTATGCCTAACTAAAAACAATATGTATAAATTTGTGTTTGTAATCATATCGTATTTGCACAATGGCCATAAAATAAAAATATAGAACTGACATAAATTTTTTCCCAAACTAACCATTTGTAATATCAAATAGAGGAGGTCCTATTATTTCATTTTCGATGTCATTTCTAGATTCAACATTCTCTCTAGAAAAAATTTCAAAATAAGATAATTTTACTTTACAGTGCAATTATCATTAAGATAAATATAAAACTATCATGTATTATTGCAATATATAAATTTCAAACCATTGCTATTTGATTCGTATCTAGAACGTTTCTATTTTCGGATGCGAATTCTATTCATTCTCGCTAGTTTTTCCTCCAATTTTTCCATGTTTGGTAGATGCAAAATAGAATTAGAAAAAAATTTCAACTTTCAATTTTCAAATACATTTTTTATATAGTTGAAAAGGATAGAATTCTGTATCGTTGTCTCTGAAAGTAAAGAGCAATGGATAATGAAAAAAGTTTCTATTCATGTATTAGTGTATTGCACTGGTGTTTCAAATTTCTATTCCTCAAGTAAATATTGTGTTAGGTTTTGCTAAACAGCATGAGGAATAATTTTGTTATTTATTTCTTATCCTCTTGTTATCAGAGCATACTTAAATTGCTTGTACCTATCACATGAGTAAAATTCTATATATCATTTCCCAATTACATTGGGATTACTATATTGGATCACTGATATTTTTTTTCACTTCTTTTCGTGATGATGCTAAAAAAAGAAGAGGATACTAAAGATCCACTAAAAGACAAAAATATTTGTAAATCTTCATTAAATGATGATAGGGACATCACCTCTTATTCTAAAAAATGAAGTGAGTGATTTAAACAAAAATAAAAAATATTTACAGTATTCTTTTTCCTCTTCTACTTCTTGCAATTCAAATAATAAGGTATAATATAGTTTATATAAATAGCAAATCCACAATTAGATACATTATCAAGTCTCACTAATACTGCATGAATAAATAGATAAATAATTGATTAATGAAAAATAAAAACATGATCCTAGTATTTCTTATAAATGCAAAACTTCAAAGTTAACGAACTATAAAAGGCACCATTGTAGTGTCCGTGTCATCAATAAAATATAAATAATATGAAATAAATATTAATGTCAAACCTAAATAATATATCATAGATAAAACTAAACTTTTTAAAATCTAGGAATAAAATTCTAAAAACAAAACCCTATCTCCAAAACAAATCATCATCATCCACCACATAATAAAATCTATTAGTAAAATAGTTGATATTCTTAAAATAGTTGAATTGATCTAGCCATTCACATATTTTTCTCTTTTCTAACCATCACTTTCCTGACCTTGTTGCTTGAAAATTGTGTGTTAGGATCATCATCAAGTTTTAATTGATTTTCTTCGGTCTCCAAAATATTCCTCTTAGAAGGAGTTTTTGCAAGCGATGTAACATCGTTATCTGAATTGCAATCCTACAAAAATAAAGAACCCATCTATATTTAGTTTAACTTAGTAGTAGTAGTAATAATAATAATAATAATAATAATAATAATAATAATAATAATAATAATAATAATATTATTATTATTATTATTATTATTATTATTATTATTATTATTATAAAATGAGATGGTTTATTCATAACCTTAAAATCTTTGTGTCCAATTGGGGCTTGCTCATTAGTGAATTCTGGATCCTATAATTTCAAATCACATAATTAACAACATGATAGAAATATATATTATAACTTTAAAGTGCAATTTATATGTTCTAAAAAGATAAGAGATAAAACAACATACGATGAATGTGTCTTATGTGGGAGAAAGACTATATTGCTTTATAAGATCTTCATCAGAGCTAAGTCTAATAACAATATACACTTCATCACCTGCTTCAATGTTTGAGCTCTTAACCATCACTTTGAACATCGCCTTTCTATCAAGAATACTATCCAATTCTAATGGATAGGTACACTTATCACCAACAACAGATAACTACAATTGTGTTAGAATTAGTAGAATTAAATATGACTAAAACACAAACCAAAATAAAATACCTTACCAATCCTTCCTTTAAATCATTCGCTGATTTTCCTATCAGTTGCATGGCTTCACGATACCAAAATAATAAAGAAATAAATCTAGTACCATCCATGACACGCACTTGAAGTTTGTATCTGAGTTTAATTTATACATTAAAACTATAAATATAAGTATTTTTCAATAACTATTCACAATAAAGTTAGATGACAATTCACTTTAAAGTTAACTTCAATACCGATAAATAGTAGAATAATCCAGTTTATCGCATTTAGTGCAATAAAATTCATTTCCAACTTTATCCACCTTTTTCGGGCACTTCTTACACCCCAAATATGACCATCCTCTATTAAGTTCTAAATCAACAATTATTACAGCAATCCAAAAGCTTCCTTCCTGTAAATAGAAATTATACATTCATAATATTTGTATTGTGAATGAATGCATATTATAAATCCTTAAAAAGATTTACTCATATTAACACATTGAATCAATTCTCCAACAGTTTTGATTCCAGAAGCTAACTCATCGGTAATAGAATAGAAAGATTGAGAGAAAATTTGAATGGTTCTCTCAGAGTTAGTTTCAAACACATAAAGCATTCTGCATTTTCAAAAATTTAATAGCAAACATAAGTATAAAGATGCATTCATTTTTAAAAATATAGTATTTATGTGTATAATATACCTAGACTTAAAATCAATAGCTTGTGGAAGATCAGGATTGATCCAAAGCTTTGAAGCATGCCAAGTATTATGTACGGTATATTTGTCTGCAATAATTTAATTAAATGTGTTAGAAAAAATTAAGATCAAGAATTAAGTTGTGTATTCTAGTTTGTTTTAGTTTTTGATATTTTATTGTTAATTTGTATATTCCTATAAAAACTTTATTTCCAAGAGAATCAAATAATCATTAGTAAAAAATTATTGCAGAAAAATCATATAAAAACAACATAGTCTATCAAAAGTACAAAAAAACATTTTAAATACATTGAAATTTTCGCGCTCGTATCAATTGCATAACAACTATAACAAGCTGTTCAGTATCTCCGTCTAAGTGTGTCAAAATTTGGTTTACAAATTCTCCCCAAAAAGTAGCATAAATTTTATTTTTAATACCTGTGACAAATGATGGCAATATAAATGTGATGCTATAATTAGTTAATTTAAATCATTGCTCAAAACTTACTCATAATCTTGTAGATCTAAATTCATAAAAATGCTAGTTTTATTATCCACCTTTTGCTCTTGAACATCATTATGACTGACAAACTCTCCAATGAGATCTATACCATTTAAACAAAATGAAATACTACGACAAACAAAATGCAATATTGAGCTTCATAAGTGAGGATAATAAAAGTATTATCAAATAGTTCATTCTCATCAACATCAACGGGATTAATCAGTTGATCATAAGGACGCAGATAAAAAATATCCAATTTGAAATTTGCATCACTTGTTTCCGTATCATTTGTCCTTTGAGTGAATGTAAGCCTGAATTCGTGCTTAGTGGTTTTCAAATTCAAATTATTTGGTGCGATTATAAAATTTCTTCATGAAATATAATCCAAACTTGCATATCTTTGATTTGAATAACCAAATATTATTTTTACCAATCGTTGCATGGATACGATCTCCCTGAAATTAAAATGATATGTTAGAAAAAAATATTGATAAAAAAAAACATTAATCTACACACATAAGGGTATATGGAACGGATACAGGATTAATGAAATATTGAATTATGTCTAAGCTGTAAGCATGAGCTGTCATTGCTGCAATGGCAAAAGTGCATACTCTCAAAGAGATTATACAGGTTTGCTTTTTTTCAAGCCTTAATTTACAGCAGACATGCAGAGAATCAAATAGTAAAAGATTTTATGTCAAAATGATTCAAAAGAAAAAATACAACTTCTACCAGTAAAAGTAAAAGCCAAGAAAAAGAGAACAAAATATAAACATAATCAAGAGTTTGTTATAGCAAGACAGATGTTAGTACTGAATCTTGTTTTCTTTTCAAAAAAACAGCCACATATAATCAATTACCAAGTTATTTATCTGATCTATTTGTATAAAAATCAACTTTTCACATATCCATGCACCACCTTTCCTCTATGCAATAAGTAATTCTTTTTTAAGAATCTCTCCCAGAAATGTCATTAATTTTCTTTTATATTTCAGTTTCTTGTAATACAATAAACACTAGATTCCCCTTAATAAAGCAAGCAAAGCAATATCATCAGAACTGTTATATATGTATTTATAGTATTTTAATTATATAAAATACATACACAACATGTATAATTCCGTTTTAGTTTAGTTCAACTTTCAATTCATAAACCTTTTCAGATTCTTGAACAAACTGACTACCATCTGTTTTATTATATTGCAATCCAGACCAGAAGCAAACAGGACATTTTGTATTTTGCATCTCACAATATGTCAAATAGCACAAAATAGATATTTATTACTCGACAACTCCAACCATTATATTTATTGATTCAAAAGATAAGGGATTAGGAACAAATAACATGGTCCTACATATTTAGAGTAGCAATTTAAAAAAGACAACCATAAAGCTAATTACATTTGCGATCATCATTCTCCCACAAAAATAATTATCCCCATTTTCTGACAGACAAATCTAAAAGAATAATTTCAATAAAATTCCTGAGCTACTCTCTATCCAAACTATAAGTTTGCATGTTCAAGAGGAAGTAAAAATGAAATCATGTAAAATAAAAATAAAATGTTGCCCAATCAACAATGCACTCAAGAAGAAAATAATAATGGTTCCAAGTTAAGTATCTAGGTACTGTATGTTTAGAAATAATTTTAAAAACACAGAAATAATTTAAAAAATCACAGCAATTATTTGCTACTGTATGTTTTATTTAGAAATATCTACTACTCTATGTTTTATTGCTAAGATAAATAAATTGTGCTGATTATTTTTTAAAAAAAATATCTGCTACTATATATATATATATATATTTTTAAATAAACTATTTGATATTTAGTTAATATATACAGCTAGGTTTAGAAAAGAACTGTGCTAATTCTATTTTTAAAGAAATCCATGCTATTGTATATTTTATTTAGAAAAAACTATTTGATAATTAGTTAATATATTCACATACATGATACACTCACTAAAAAAAAAAGATCTCTTCTGCCAAAAGGGACCTATCTATCTGCTAAAAACATGAAAATTCAAACAACGCTAATTCATCGAAAATGTCACAATTGCATTATTGTTAAATCTTGAGGTGGGACAAAACCACAACTCCAGCCCTATAGTTTTGTAATTACCACAGGTATATGATTTAAAACAATCAATTCAGAACCCAAGAAATAACTATCATTATATATAACTACAAAGTCTGGAAAATCACAAGCATATAAAATGATGAAAAAGAAATTCCATATATAGAAAATGCAAGAGAAATAGAGCCAAAGAAATGCCAAAAATCAATAGGGACAAAAATATGCTTCTTCAGAGCTATTTTTATAAATAAAAATGCAAGAAAAATAGTGTCGAAAAAGAAGTGAAAAATCAATAGAGACAGAGAAATATGCTTCTTCATAGCATTTCTTTAATCTTCAATAGCATGGAATCCAATCATAAGCCTAACAAATAAAAAATAAAGTAATTGTCCTTCAATGTTAAGCTCGAAAGCAAAAGTGACTATTTGAAATATTGATATAAGAAAAAGGTTGTAGAAAGCAAAGTAGTATAGATGGAAAAACATATAAGAAGTTTACCAATCAGCAGTCATTCCACCTAAAAGACATAAAATTCCATAAAATCTAAATTCCTTAAAGAAATATTTGCTACTATATATTTTTTTTTAAATAAACTATTTGATATTTAGTTAATATATACAGCTAGGTTCAAAAAAGAACTATGCTAATTTTATTTTTAAAGAAATCTATGCTATTGTATATTTTATTTAGAAAAAACTATTTGATAATTAGTTAATATATTCAGCTAGGTTTTAAAAAAGATTAGGTTATGAAACTTCAGGTGTAGAAGAACAAAACCAACAAAGTAGACCAAAGGAAACTGGTCACAGAAAAAGGCCATGGAAATAATTTTGAAAAATCACAGCAAATGTAATTTCAGGTTAAGAAATTAAATAACAATAAACGTAAATAGAAAAACTAATTATCGCCAACAAAAAGAAACTGATATGGATTTTTTTTTAAATCATTTTCTTTAGAGTCAAACAGCATTATAAAAAAAATCATGAAATTAAAGCAGACATGAAATTAAAGAAATGCGCGAGAAATTATCTGTCATATATGTCCAGTTATGGATCTTTACTTTTATTGGAGCATTTTTTTTTCAGCAGAGCACCCAACATTCAAACATGCCAAAGGAAATTGAAAACTGAAAAATATTGAAAATCCCAACATTTTTTATTAAGTTAGTTGGCACCCCAAACATTCAAAACTAAAAATCCCAACGCAGAGCAACCAAGAATGTAACCTCAAGTGTAGAAGCACAAACCAACAAAGCAGACCAAAGGAAATTGATCGCAGAAATAATTTTAAAAACACAGAAATAGTTTGAAAAATCATAGCAATTATTTGCTACTGTATGTTTTATTTAGAAGAGGTTTCCAAATCTGTCCCTATTATAATCACATACATCTAGAATTAATAATGGCATCCTAGAAACTTGACGAAAGACAATCTCCTCAAATCTAGTCAATATTTTTAACTTTTTATGTTCATTAAGTTCTAATATTTAGCTAGGTGATGTCTCTAGGTTCTACCAGCTACTTTACAGACGTATTGTGCACACCTCTATATACATTTTACAGCAGATACATATCTTAGCCAAAGCTTCGGCATAAATATCAAATATAAGTTTAACACCAATTAGTTATAGTTACAAATAGTTAAGAATGAGTAACATTATCATATAGCAGATAATGTCATTTTTTTTTATAAAGAATAGAATGCATGATGGAGGAAATACAACAAATGTTGTTGACATCGTATTAATGCACCCACAATCTATCTTTTAGCATCAACAGTCTAGTAAGATAAATAAACTGTGCTGATTCCTTTTTTAAAGAACTCTCTACTACTGCATGTTTATTTAGAAAAAACTATTTAATAATTAATTAATATATCCAACTAGGTTTAAAAAAAGATTAGTTGGGACGCCAAAAATTCAAAACTGAAAATTCTTACACAAAGCAGCCAAGAATGCAACCTCTCAAGTGTAGAAGAACAAACCAACAAAGGAGACTAAAGGAAACTAATCACAATAAAAATGGACACAGAAATAATTCAAACAAAATCACAGCACATGTAATTTTAGGTTAAGAAATTAAATAACAACAAACACAAACAAAAAAACTAAGACTTTTGTAGCTAACAAAAAGAAACAGAAATTGTTTTTTTAAAGCATTATCTTAAGAGCCAAATAGCGTTCTGAAGAAATCATGAAATGAAAGCAAACATGAAATCAAAGAAATGCGTGAGGAATTATCTGCCATATTATGTCCAGTTATGCAGCTTCACTTTTATTGAAGCATTTTTTTTTCAGCAAAGCAGCCAACATTCAAACAAGCAAAAGGAAACTGAAAACTAAAAAAAAAATTGAAAATCCTAACATTTTTTATTATGTTAGCTTGGAACCCAAACATTCAAAACTGAAAATCCCAACGCAGAGCAGCCAAGAATGCAACCTCAAGTGTACAAGCACAAAACCAGCAAAGCAAAGCAAACGAAATTGGTGGCAGAAATAATTTTAAAAACACATAAATAATTTAAAAAATCACAGCAATTATTTGCTGCTGTATGTTTTATTTAGAAATATCTGCAACTGTATGTTTTATTGCTAAGATAAATAAACTATGCTGATTATTTTTTTAAAGAAATATCTACTACTGTATGTTTTATTTAGAAAATAATATTTGATATTTAGTTAATATATACAGTCAGGTTTAAAAAAAGAACTGTGCTAATTTTTTTTAGCAGAAATCTATGCTATTGTATATTTTATTTAGAAAAATCTATTTGACAATTAGTTAATATTTTCAGCTATGTTTAAGAAAAGATTAGGTTAAGAAACCTCAAGTGTAGAAGAACAAAACGAACAAAGCAAACCAAAGGAAACTGGTCACAGTAATATTGGACACAGAAATAATTCAAAAAAAATCACAACACATGTAATTTCAAGTTAAGAAATTAAATAACAACAAACACAAACAGAAAAGCTAAGACTTTGTAATTGTCGCTAACAAAAAGAAATGGAAATTGTTTTTTTTAAAGCATTTTCTTAAGAGCCAAACAGCGTTATAAAGAAATCATGAAATCAAAAGCAGAGATGAAATCAAATAAATGCATGAGAAATTATCTGTCATATTATGTCCAGTTATGCAGCTTTACTTTTATTGGAGCATTTTTTTTTCAGTAGAACAACCAACATTCAAAATACTATAACATGTCAAATGAAACTGAAAATTGAAAAAAATTGAAAATCCCAACATTTTTTATTAAATTAGCTAGGAACCCAAACATTTAAAATTGAAAATCCCAACGCGGAGTAGCCAAGAATGCAACCTCGAGTGTAGAAGCACAAAACCAGCAAAGTACACCAAAGGAAACTGGTCACATAAATAATTTTAAAAACACAGAAATAATTTAAAAAATCACAACAATTATTTGAATCTCATCTGCAATGACAACAATAATTTAAGTATCTATTTCATGCTAATGTTTATACTAATGATAGGATTGTATACTTTCTTGTTTAAAGTGGATTAAGTATTAGTGATAAGTTGAAAATACTTAGTGATAACATGGAAGATCCAAGTGGTGATAAGTTAAATATGTTCATACTTGAGAGACAATAACTCAAGGGTATAGCTTATGGTTCTAAGGCTTGTGTAGTACCTCATCTATTGTGGGGACATGATCCTGAAGACTATTTTTGGTCTTTACAGCACAATGCTGAATGGGGAAACTAAATTTTCATTGCATCAAGGAACATGGCTGGTAGTGTTTATAATCTTAGGGTTGCCCACTGGTTCAAAATCAAAAATTTCTTTTGGCAAACACTGGATTCACTTTTGAAAATTGGTTATCTTAATTTCTAGAAGTAAAGTGGAGGAAAGAGGCTTGATGCTGAGCAAAGGCTAATGTGGAGAAATCTCAGCTAAAAGTTTTCTTATCTAAAGAGTTTCAATTTTATGCTTGGCTTTGGCACCTCTAACTCTCACTTAGAGATGACTAACATCTGGCGAGGCCAAGTTTGTGATATCTATGATTATCAGTTAATCCTCCATCTCATTATATGATATTTTGAATTTTGTCAATCACAAAATCTATACTCTGTGCATTTCCTAGTTTCAATTATTCACGCTTTTAGCTGTTAAGTCCCTAAGCTTCTCTAAGTTTTAGTTGCCCATCCTTCAAGATGCCATCTTGCCTTCCATTTATTTATTTATCTATTTATTAGGTACAACATAAGTTATTTACTTGGTGCTGAAATTTTTATATCTATCAAATAAAAGTTTTAAGTCTGAATACGATGAATATGGACATAGTTGTCCTCTTCTTCATTTGTCTTCCTGACTCATTTAATTCTCACTATAACTCTCTCTCTCTCATACGCACACACACCAATTGGTCATAGTAAAAATGGACACAGAAATAATTCGAAAAAATCACAGCAGATGTAATTTCAGGTTAAGAAATTAAATAACAACAAACACAAATAGAAAAAACTAAGACTTTATTATTGTCGCTAACAAAAACAAATCGATATGACATTTTTTAAAGTATTTTGTTTAGAGCCAAACAGCTAGCCACATTTGAAACCGCTTAAAAATGTAACTGCTAGCCACATTTTAGCAAAAAAATGTAATAGAAAACCCAGCAACTGTCTTGTTCACCTTGAAATTTGAATCCAGTACTCTGTAAGTGAGAAAAAAGAATTGCACAACAATGCCTTCAAACTTCTGGATGAGAAGGAGGAAACAAAAAGTAAGAGTTCCTCTTTGGAAGGAATAAACTCAATTGCAAACAGAAAGTAAAGAACTAAACTGCTAACCTGAGCTATTGGCGCAAGACGGTAAATGATACCCAATCCAAATGCCACTCTGGCACAAATAATATTGATTTCATCTTTGCTCCACTGCTTCTGGACAAACGCTCTTTGTGTAGTATTCATATTACCATGGTAAAATGCTGCTTTATGTCCACATTCCTATTCAATAAGGCACATTCTTGAGCAAATGAAAGCTAAAATAACATGAATGGGTTATCATTTAATGGTATAGCTGTAATGATAATGACAGTGACAACCCAATTATCAAAATTATATGAGAATGAGAATATTCCTTTTCCTTGCACATATCGGGTAAATTAATAGCTGACATAAAACTGATTAGTGGTTACCTTTCTACCATGACACGGACCATAACATAACAGTAAAAAGATATCAAGATAGAGCACTAATACACGGCGCGAATCGCACCAGTGTATCAGGCTTTGTCTAATCAAATGGTGGGTCATTGTTGTTGGTATTAGTGAACTTTTGTACAATGTGTTGTGGTGGTGTTTGACTGAAATTATTAAAAATTCGGAAGGGCAAATGTGATATTTTGGTTGAAATGCAACTGAAGTTATAAACGTAAGCATCATTTGAAGCAATGTACTGTGAGGCATTTGAAAATGAGTTGGAATCATGGACGGAGCAATATATGGGCGAAGGGAATTTTTTTGAAAAAAATATTTAAATAATTTTGTCCAACAAATTAAAATTTAGTTAATTTTTATAATTTTATTTCTTTTTAATTATTGCTCTTCATAGCCTAATATTGATTGGTTTAACAATTGTTGGTCTCTCCTGATGCATTATAATTTTGAAAGTTTAATAAATTAATTGCATATTATATTTAATTTACTTGTAGTATTTAATAAATTAATTAATTTTGCTATGAAAAGCATTAATTTTTAATTTTATATAATAACAATGTTTTTATTCTTATAGTTATGAAATAATACTTCAAAAGAACAAGAACCATTATAAAATCATCACTATCATTTAATTAAACTATTCAGTTTATTTATTTAACGTTTTATAAATAAGTTGTCAAAAATTTTGAGCTTGATATGGAAATTCATTATATTCTAAGAAGTACAATCTAACACAAAGAGTTAATATCCATATATATTAGTCATCAGATAGGTACGTAAAGCTTAGCTCATTAAAAAGTACATGAGTTATTGATAGTTATTTAGTAACTTACGTGAAGATATAAATTTTCAAGCAGGACAATGAAGTTAGTATGAAAAATTTTAGTAAGTGAAAAAAAGGCAATGATTATTGCAATTTAATTGTAATAGTTTATTTTTCATTTTATAAGGAATTCTCCTTTCTTATATTTATTATATATATATATATTATTTTATAAATTATATGTTTTAATTGGGCTTCCTAATTAAATTTTTTTACTTTATCACTGGATGGAACCATAGAGTCCATGGATGAACAGATATTATACTTTACTATGAATTATACCTGTTTGAAATTTGAATTAGAGAAAGCAACTAAGCACAACAACATATTTAAATTTGTATTATCGATGAAATTATATATAGGTATTTAGTAGGATTATAGATAAGGATGATAAATTTACCTGACTCGGTTGATGCATGAACCGATTTGATTCAATTTTGATGGTTCAAATAATGAATGAATATATTTGAGATGGTTCGAGATTTATGTTCAAAAACTTGATATCCACTACCTATTACCCGTTAATTAATGTTTCAAAATTTTTAAATTAATTATTTTTAAAAAGAAAGTGTATATATATATATATATATATATATATATATATATATATATATTACCTTTTTAATTATAATTAATGCAATAATTATATTTAATATATATTATATTTTTATTAAGTCAAAATAATAATTTTATAAATTTTACTTCTTTTTATCTTTGAAAAAAATATATTTTTAATGTTAAATGACTATTTAAGCAGATTCAGTGTAACATTCCGATCACAGGGGAAATACTATAAGAAATTTTAAAGTAATTTTATTCTTTATAATTCTGGAATAGATAAACTCTTGGATTGATGACCAATAAAAATTTTTGGACATTTTATATCAAAATAGTAAATTGGCGAATATTAGATAAGATGTAAGAAACTAAAATGATTTTTTGGGTTTATGACAATCTGTATTTGATACAAATATATGAAATAAATAGAAAGAAACTAAAAAAAATACAAATTAAGTTGTTTAATTTGTATTTATTAATAATTATTGGCATCTAATTACTAGAATATAATTGGAGATGTATTTAGGAAATATTTCTTAAATATAAAAGTCAATGGTTTCAGGTAGCCGATGATTTCGTTCTCAGCCTCCTCTCGCACGAATCGGACCTCCAGCGACGCAGATGGAGCTCAACGACGCAAATCGAGCTGTTTTCTGCACCAGCTCTTACTCGTTGATCTCAGGCAAGTTCTCGTCAATTCCGATCACAGTACACACTGAGGGTAGACGAAATCGACTCCAAGAAATTTTATAGAGGTCAGATATATGTTTGAAATGAAACTATAACCATGAGAATAAGATATCAAGACAGAATACAAACCTGAAGTTTTTCAGCAACCTTTTTACAGTCCATTCTCTCTTCCTGCAGTCGCGGCGATTGGAGTTACCGGCGCTACTGGCGCAAGACGAAAGCTATGAAAAAATCAAACCTAAATAAACTAAACCCTTTTGAAAAAATCCATAAGTTAATTGAAAAATCAAACAAACCTATGAATTGAAAGAAACCCTAACCACCGTGTCTCCGGTATCTCCTCCTATCTGTCTCAGCGTCGCGAGCGAGAGAGGGAGCTGCGATTTCAATCTACAGCTCGCTCTTCTCTCCTCCTTGTTTCTCCAGCGACTCTAGCTCGATCGATCGACGACAGCTCTATTGCCGTCGATGACGTAGCTTCGATCACTCTCTCCCTTCATTTCAGCCGATGGCGCGATTAGGATTTGCTCCAACGAGGACAGTCGACCGCGTCCTTCTTTTCCATTTCTAACGGTTCCAAATATCAGGGTTAAACTTTTCTCTCATTCTTAATCGGTTATAAATCTAATTATTTTATTTTTTAATCACTGTTCTAAATAATTATTATTATTTTAAATAATTATTATTTTATTCATATTTATTTTTTTTTCCAGTAACACTTAGACATTTTAACTATGAAGACTGTTTTATTTTTAAATATATATAAATTACAGTTGCAGTTGAATCAATAAAGATAAATTATATTTTCGAGATAAGTTTTTTAAATAAAGTCAAAAGAGTTGAGTTTATTGACTATTTAGTGTAATTTTAATACATTAAGTAGTAAATAAATAGTGCAATTATCAATTTGGTTTCCTCCCAGTTGTTATGGAATTATGGCATGCAATTTGAAATAAGAAAAAAAAAAATTAAAGAACTAAACATAATTTAAGTGCATGGCAAGTGTCCCGTTGGTTGGTTTCCATAACCCAAAATGGGTCCAGAGTTCAGATTTGGGACAGCACAGCGCATAGCGGACCTGCTTGCAGTGACTAGGAAGTACCGCAACCAGCCAAAAAGGGACCAAATAGCAGAGATTGGACTCAGATGCACATGCCCAAACAAGGATTTGATCCCATTAAAATTAAATGAAAAAAATATATAATCTTGAGGTCCTATCATAAAAGAGTATGGACCGGGCCGAATTGGGCTGTTATAATAATGTGCAACAGTTTTCTGTGAAAATTTTGCAGGCGTCACCTCACATGTTCTTGAATTTAAGTTGCTCCAATTCCATATTTTATGCATTTGATAGCTCATTTCTTCATATTACAAGTAAAATTGACAGGCACAATAACAAGGAATAAAATGTTAGACGGATTTTTATTATTATTATTTTTTGAATATGACATGAATTTGCTAATAAACAATTCCTGCAAACTCCTCTTCTGATTTTTCCTTCCCTTTCTATCCTGCAAGTTTACACTGGATGAAGGACTTGTACATCCACTCTGCTCTGTGTCATTTTAGCTTCTTACCGCGCAATGAGATCATCAATAAGTACCCTTTTCAGGATGCAATTAATGGGTCGTCGCAAAAGCACTAACTAATTTATATAATACAACAAATTTGCACCTTTATAGAAGAAAGTTGTCAGTCATGTGTTGGACCACGTCAGCTCCAGAAGAATACAGACAGTACCTCGCTACCTGAATATGAAAGACAAGATAAACAGTCATTGAAGAGGCAAAATTTGGTCTTCTATATAAACATGACCAAATTAGAGACTAATATTGAACCCCTTAAACTTAAGTTCTTAATGGTATAGGATGCTAGGGAGAAAACTACTCTACCAGAATCGTATTATGTGCTAGAAATCTTTGTTTGTATCCGTTGAATTTAACATCAACTCGTTCCCAGTCCAGTTTCGTCAATGCTCGGATCATTTGTTCTACAGGGATTGCAAAAATGATAAGAAGAGTGATAGTCAGTAATCATGATTGGTTTTAACTTCAGTTAAGGTTACATGGGAGTGAAAGGATAGAAATTGTTTGTCAAATTGATCTTTTACTTCATAAAACAACAGCTAGTAACAGAAGTGCATTTAATCCTGGTAGATTTTCCATCGTTAGGGTGAAAACAGAACCTATAGTTATTTTCTCAATCTTGTTATTTCAATTGCCAGTACTAGTACTCTTGACGTTCTGAAGGCAATATAGAAGGGTCCAAATAAAATATAGATCAAGGCTTTGTTACAATAGGGAATCTGCTCCTCTACACCTCCATTTCATCACAATAACGGTTGATAAATTTACCCTACTGATGATAAAATTTCACTTGCTCATGTATCCTGGTACGTAACAAACATGCAATTTCTTGGAAACTACTAAGTAAAACAGAATTGAACTTACTTGTGCCTTCCAATTCTTGATAAGAAAGTGATTTAAGTAGTTAATTTGAAGAGGCAACTAAGTAGCTAACCTTCCATGTCGATAGATTTGTGTTCATCAACTTTGGCATTCAAAGGTAATTCTTGTTGGGGGCTAGAACTTTTTGCTGTTTCCATATGTACTATATGACGATATTTCTCATCCCTTGAAAGATGTTTTTTCTGATAAGAAGAAAACATTCAAACAAATCATAACAAATTAAATCGTTAAAATGTAGTTCTGAACTTACTCAAGAAACTACGAAGTACCTTTGGAAGTTCATTCTGATGTCGTAAAGATGATGTGCTCCATCCCACAAGGCATATGAGGTGTTAAGTCCATCACATAGACAGGATAAAATTATAAAGAATCATTTCAGTGCCTAAAAGGTCGTATCTACTGGACAAATTATGTAATTACACACTATCTAAGCCTTGTAAGTCTTGTATGTCCCAAGTACTGGCTAGTTACCACATAATTGGGCATCCAAAACTGAGAAGTTACCGTCAATAAGTATAATAGTCAACTAATAACAGGATACTGTCAAAACGTATATTTGCATAGGCAACATGCCGCTTGAAAGATTGCAAAGCAGACCTGCAGGGACAAGAAAGGTTATAATAAAATATCTTCCTCAGATGTTTGCCAACACAGTATCTGAATTTCAAAGATAAACCATAAATAGTTGGAACTCACATAAATTTGAGATCTTCACAATCGCTAACCATTTGAAGAAGAAGTGGAGGTTTTCCATCGCCACCATCTGTCAAGAACAAATGCTTTCCAGTTCTACCAAGAAACCATGAAATATGAGAAGCTGCATTTTCCAGAGTGTGAAAGCCACAAAACATGGGGACCTGAAAATAGGAAACATGTAATTTCTATAACAGGAATACTAAAGGAACTGTATTCACGCTTTGGTACTTTTCATAGCTAGAGTAGAGCAAATACTATAGTCTGAAATAAACAGTAAATTTATTCGATCACCAGAATATTCTCTGCGAAGTAAAAACTTCTACCCATGAACTATTACAGAAGGACATTTATATCTTACAACAATCAATATACTAAAAGCCCAATGCAAACTGAATGAAAGGATTTAATAATGAAATCCAAAGAAACCAATATTTCTCACTGAAAGCATCAGAGAAATACTCTTCACTGTAAAAGCAGCTGCAAAGAATCTTGTGAATTACCTGTTTATGCCCCCTTGAACCAAGATGTGGAGTAGCAAAGGTTATGAAATTCATAGGCTCTAATCCAGCAATTCTGCTTTTATTCTCCTCCATATCTGCATCTCCATACACCTCGCCTTTATAATCTCCATTTCCTTGAGAATGTGCCTTTGCAGGGTATCGTCCATAGAGCTTAGCAATGGCATATCTTGCTACCAACCCACCTAAAGAATGGCCTATGAATGATATCTTCTTAACAAAGGGGTGACGCTCTATCACTGATATAACCTGAAAAAATAATAAAAATAATATGCTGTTATGTTGCTACCTTTGTTAGAGAAATTCAAATGAAAGGAACAATTTTCTGAAATTGATAACAAATAATGTTAATTCCAACAAAATTGAAACAGAGGAATTGATATTTTAAGAATTAAGTATTGTGGTTCAATCAGAAGAAGTGCAGAAAAAAACATGATAACCACATTCAGCAAGGGAAGGTTTAATGATGAAGCCATACAATGTACCTCTTCCGCTAATCTCTCCCCCATTACATCAACACCATCAAATGTCAATGTTAGTGAATTAACTTTGCTGCCTGCAGGAAAATTAATCTAATCAACTCATTTCACAACAAAACCAGTGTTTGTATACTGTAATAGTTTGCCATCAAAGACTGCCTAAAGATTTGCATATACAAGTAAAAGCATGCATCTCTTGGCAACAAATATAGCAAAACCAAATAAAGCATTTGATTAATTTCTAAAATCTGCATAATCAACAAGCCAGCCAACACAGTCATCCAATGAGCTGATGGAAACTCTGCTGGTCTTACATTATGAAAGTCAGCCATGCAAATGAAGGAAAATTTCTTCCAAGTTCGATCAATTAATTTTAAACACCAGCCTAAGGCTCAGATAAAATAACAATTTTTACACGCCTGAGTTAAGATTTTGTATTAACAACTTATAGGTTGTAGTTGCAGTTGTATTTAAGATAGTAGCAGAATCAAGTCTTCACATTGAATTATGTTGTTAATTGAAGGCATTTAATTTCTTTCCATATCACAGTTATATTTAGACTTCCCATCGTAATTAGCCATACTCATATCTGTGTGTTTAAGCATATAGATGATATATCAAACATACATACAATTGCTTTCATCTTTTTGAATTTGTTGTTGCATTGTCTCTCACATGATCCAATCCGAAACAAATCACAGCAATCCAACTTTAAGTATTAAATGCAATATCTACCTAGATACCTCGTGCATTAAAAGCATTTTCAACCCTCTTAATCACCAGGAAATTAGAAATTAGAAATTATACTAAAATTACCCAATACTTATAAGACATGATAGAGTTAATAAGACTCACAGTGAACAATGATATCTCGGGGATGGCGTCTCAGAAACTGCTTGGCAGCAAATTTCCAATTCTGAGCGCTGCAGATAACACATAATTAGATTATCAATCAAAGACTAATAAACAGTGACAGTACAATTAATTAACTACTAATCTAATTAATTTCATTTTTTGTCTCCATCATAAATATTATAATGAAAATTATAAAGCATGAAAACCGAATCTTTCAAGCAAAAAAAAAATTATAAAAATTAAAGGAATCAAGCAGAGGAAACATTATGAATCCACATTTCTCCCAATCGTGAGGAAAACCAGGAACAGCCTAATAAATGAGCACGAAATCAAGAATGGCTGAACCTGCCCATGATGCCGTTGACCATAACGACCAAGTGAACCGGATTGGCAGGCTCTCCGGGAACTTCCACCTCGGCATCAAAATTCCCTTCCTCATCTTCTTCTATTCTCAAGCATCCAATTTTTGGAAAATAAGAATATTTTCTCTTCCACTTCTTATTCCTCTTCTTCTTCACTTCCTTGTTTATCTGAGTCAACTCCATCTCCGATCTTCCATTCGGACGAGGAGTAGTACAAGCAACAGCAGCATCCTCTACTGTTCTAGAACCAGTACCTTCTTCTTCAACCTTGAGAGAATCCATGGACAATTAATTGAAACGAGAGCTTAGATGTAAGCGTATGCATTTGATTACTCTGATAATGTTACATATATAGATATCTAATTCATCAATGGTCAAAATGCGCGTGCCTATGAGTCTGACATCTGAAAATGGATCTAAATGAACAGAGAAGCTATGGATTTTTAAATTAGAAATGGGCGATGGCTGGGTCCAGAGAGGGCAGGACGAGACTACGATTTGTAGAGGAGTCACCCACCGGCTACGATTTGTACCTTAGCTACTTCCTTTTGACCCACTAGACTTCCTGCAAGGTTTGTTAGAAATGGGCAGACCGAGTTAGAAAATGACACTTGGTTTGGTTATAATTACGAGTTTAAAGAAGAGGGACAAATGCGTAAATTGGAAATCAGAAGTCTCTTTCTCTTCAGCGATATGAGGTGGATTTCTAAGTAGAAGAACTTCTAGAAATAGACGGCCCCAGTTGACACGCAATGCTTCTCGGAGCAGAAGAATTTCTTTGCTACGCCGGCGTTTTGCTAATTATTTATAATTTACTATTTGAAAATGTAAATTTCAACGTCAGAGATTAGAGTCTCCGTTTATGTTTGTTGATAATGAAGGAGCAGAAACTTGTGGAGTGCTCTAGAAACTCAAAGCCAGCGTATCAAATGACCAATGCTTGTTTTCAACTTTTCCAGAAACGAATAAGATGTTTGAAGCTTAACCCTTTTATGGTAATTTATGGATTCCTTGTATCAACACAACACAATTCCCCTTCGAATCTGCTGAAAATTAGTTATCAGAAGATAGGAAAAACTACCGGAGTATAGTCAAAGACATGCTTTGTATTTTGTCTTTTCAAGGAAATTATTTGCTACTAATTAGTAAAATTTCCATGGCCTTTATTGTAATCACTGTACTTAAAGTAATGGTTTATGATTAGGTATTTGAATTAAGCGTTACTCGTTACGAGCCCTAGCCTCCAATTTGCTATACGCTAGTGGCAGCACTTGTGATAGTGGAGAAGTGTACAGAGCTGTAAAGCCGGCTCGCTGACAGGAATCATTGCACTCAACATGTTCACCATTCAAGTTTGCTACAGCTAAAAACCATCTCTTAGCCAGTTTTTAATCTCTCCTTCCATAAAACAATGCTCCACTTGTGACCCTTTCTCTGTAATTTTTAATTTAATCTCGATTCTCTTCTTGGCGTTTTCCGCCTCCCCATTTTCCTCCACCGCCCACTAAACGATAAAAAATCTTTGATTGAAAATTTTTATTGCAGCTTTCCCTTCTTTTTCTTCCCTTTTTTACTCCGAAAAATGGAGTCTCTGGAAAGTCACGGCTTCGGTTCTCATGGAGCAATTGCTTTCCTTTCGTACCATCCTTTCTATTCTGATTTTGCTTTTGGGTATTTCTGCGGAATCAGTTGTGGTGCCAAACCAACTTCACCAGGTAAGAACCGCATTTTTATTTAATTTCAATTTATTTTTTATATTACATTTGCAGCTATAAAGACCAAATATTTGGCATTAATTTTTGTTTTTTTATGATTCTGTTGTTGTCTGGTTATGTTCCGTTTTAAAAGAACGGTTGAAAGGAACAAAAAGTTAAGCAATTTAGTTTCTCATCGGTTACCTAATGGATGGTTGGTTGGTTGTTTGTTTGTTTGTTTTTGGCTATGTCAGCATAATCATCACGTTTCCTTGGCAATGCAGTTAGCTGATGCTATAGTAATATTCTTGCAATTCTAGTTACACAGTGGGAAATTTGGTTGCTCTAGGCATTATCTTTAACCCTTGGCTTTAACTTTTAACGATATTGCTCTAGTGGTATTTACTTGCCGCTGCTTCCCTAGCCTTTGTAAGTGGTCTTGTTTCAGATTCCGTTTTGTGATCATGGCCTTTCCTTTCTGTTGCTATGAGAATTTGAAGGCTTATATATCTTAGTAGTAAAACTGGACTTGCCAGGCAATAATTAAAACCTGAAACTTTAACTGCAACATGTCTGTTGTGGTGAGAGTATGAAAAGTAATATTGTAGTGTTCCATAAGAAAGTTTAGGATTCATTCATGCTAGATCTCAGTTAAGTTTGGTATGAACCAATTCTGAACATAGTCACTTTAGTTTCCTTGAGCTACAGATTTTTTTTCTTTTTTTGGTGTTTTCTCTTAGAAGTCCACTTTGAGAAGTGCATTACTGTTAATCTTTATTTACACTTCCCTTCTTTCATAAAGACTGCACGAAAAGGCCATATTGCTGCTGGGGAGGATAACGTCATATTGAACCCTAGGTTTGAGGATGGCCTTGATAATTGGTCTGCCAAGGGCTGTAAGATTGAACTTCATGAATCTATGGGAGATGGAAAAATAATTCCACAATCAGGAAAGTTCTTTGCTTCTGCAACGGAACGCACAGAAAAGTGGAATGGGATTGAACAGGAGATCACTGGAAGAGTTCAGCAACATGTTGCTTATGAGGCGATCGCATTAGTTCGAGTATACAGTGACAATGTCACCAGTGCTGGTGTGCAGCTCACCCTGTGGGTTCAAGAACAAGATCTTCGTGAAGAATACATAGCTATTGCCAAGTTAGTCTTTTCATCTCTTCTCATTTTCTAAAGACGCTGCTGACTGAAATTAATGCATAATTTTAGACAATTTCTGAGTGCTGTCTTCCCACAATGCCACTTCTTTTTATCATTGGTTCTCTCATTAACAAATTTTATGTGGTGTCAAGATTTGCATTTTTTTTATTTTGTTGGTTTTACCAATACAGTAGCTGATTTGTGTGCTGTAGTTCACAGGCAACGGACGAAGATTGGGTTGCATTGAAGGGGGAGTTCCTTCTTAGTGGTTTCCCATCAAGAGCAGTAATATATTTAGAAGGTCCACTTCCAGGAACTGATATTCTCGTAAATAGTCTAATCGTAAAGCATGCAGAGAAGATCCCTTCATCAGCTCGACCTGTATCCAAGGTTGGTCATATTATGCTCTCACATATATATATGCCCATATTTCAACACATGATTATGAATATCTATTTAGGGGCTTCTGATATGTGGTATATGTTGCATGCTATGCTAGGTGTTGGATTCTAAGTTTTTATGAATAAAATGTGATTTTTCTTTTTTCTTTTCTAGAATGCCACTTTTGGGTTAAATATAATTGAGAACAGCGATCTTGATGATGGCATCAATCAGTGGTTTGCCCTTGGTAACTGTGCCTTGAGTGTTGAAACTGGTTCACCACACGTACTCCCTCCAATGGCAAAAGATTCTCTTGGACCTTATAACTCTCTAAGTGGTCGCTATATCCGAGTAACCAACCGCACAGATTCATGGATGGGTCCTGCACAGATGTTAACTGAAAAATTGAGAGTCTATCTGACATATCAAGTATCTGCTTGGGTTCGAGTTGGTGCTGGAGCAACTGAACCTCAAATTTTGAATGTTGCACTCAGTGTGGATGGCCAGTGGATCAATGGAGGAGAAATTGAGTCTAATGATGCCAAGTGGCATGAGATTGGTGGGTCCTTTAGAATTGAGAACCAATCATCCAACGTAATGGTTTATGTCCAAGGTCCTGCTCCAGGTGTTGATTTAATGGTTGCAGGACTTCATATTTTCCCAGTAAATCGGAAAGCAAGATTTAAGTATTTGAAGGAGCAAACAGATAAGGTATCTGCAAACAGAACTTTTTTGGCGTTCGTTTTTCATCGCTTCTGCCTGTGATGCAAAAGTGAAACCTAGATGCACATTGAATGAGTTGCTTTCTTCAACTTTAGTGCATATTGTCTTTAATTCTGGAAATGAGTTTGCATGTGGTCTCGCTATTGGACCATGCTATTATGCATTCTTCCACATCTGTTTTATTCCACCATTATGGCAACTAGTTATATTATACACCGACTAAATAGCCATGGCTTCTTGCAATCTTATCTTCCTGATTCTCTGCATTAAATGCAATCCTAAGATGTAATTTTGTGATAATGATAGTTTCTTGGCTAAAAATAAATTTAGTAGATTTTATTTTTTTGAATAACATGGACATATTTTAAATCCTCTAGGCTGAAATGAGGACGCACTGCAAATTTTCTTAAAAGCAGCTTTTACAATTAGATTCAATTATTCAAAGTTTACTCCTAGAATGTTTAAAATTTACCTAAGACCTGCCTCATACGATCATCATTTTGCAATAAAATGTAATCACTGCAAATTTTCAAGAAGTGAATCAATCTAATTCAACTAATAATGAATTTTTCTGATTGCAGCTTTGTTGCCTTGCAGATACGTAAGCGAGATATCATCCTAAAATTTTCCGGATCAGACACTAGCATTATAGTTGGCAACCTTGTTAAAGTTGTCCAGACACAAAACAGTTTTCCTTTGGGATCATGCATAACCAGAACAAGCCTGGACAATGAAGGATTTGTTAAATTCTTTATTAAAAATTTTAACTGGGCGGTGTTTGAAAATGAAATGAAGTGGTCCTGGACAGAACCACAAGAGGGTAAATTCAATTACAAGGAAGCTGATGAGCTTGTGGAATGGTGCAAGAGCCACAACGTAAAAATGCGAGGTCATTGTATCTTCTGGGATATGGAGTATGCAATTCAACCATGGGTTCGATCTTTGAATGGAAATGACTTGATGACTGCTGTTCAGAGCCGCCTGACAGACCTTCTCTCTCGTTACAAGGGAAAGTTCAGCCACTATGATGTGAACAATGAGATGCAGCATGGGTCATTTTATCAAGATCGACTGGGTAAAGATATCCAAGTCAACATGTTCAAATCTGCGCAACAACTAGATCCTTCTGCTACTCTCTTTGTTAATGATTATCACATAGAGGATGGAAGTGACATTAGATCATCACCAGAGAAATACATACAACAAATTCTGGACCTACAAGAGCAAGGTGCTCCAGTCAGAGGAGTCGGCATTCAAGGACATATTGATGTTCCAGTTGGACCCATTGTTTCTTGTGCTCTGGATAAATTAGGAACTCTTGGTCTACCAATCTGGTTTACAGAACTTGACGTTTCTTCAGCCAACGAGTATGTTAGAGCAGATGACTTGGAAGTAATGCTTCGAGAAGCTTATGCACATCCTGCAGTGGAAGGTGTGATGCTTTGGGGATTTTGGGAGTTGTACATGTCCCGGAAATATGCTCATCTAGTGAATGCAGATGGTAAAATCAATGTAGCTGGTAAGAGATTCCTAGCTCTTAAGAAAGAGTGGCTGTCTCATGCTAACGGGAGTATTAATAATCAACTAGAGTTCCGATTTAGAGGTTTCTATGGGACTTACAATGTAGAAATTGTTTCCTCTTCAAAGAAAGTTAACGAGACATTTATTGTTGACCAGGGTGAATCGCCTCTTGTAGTTTCCGTTGACTTATAAACATTTAGGCATTTGGTGTTCATAGAGAGTTCTCAAACTAGCAGTGAACATTATGAATCATTGACTGGCTTTTATTTTCTTAATGCAATTATAGAAGGATATCGAAAGTTACGTCTTTTTTGGTTAGTGTCTTAGTTATCTACCGTCTACAGTAACATTTTATTCAGGATTTGATGGTTTCTCCATTATCACGTCCAGACATAGTAGCTGAGATGATGTTTTCAAATATTTTGCGTTTCTTCTGGCTTCTACCCAGATTCTTTTGCTTGCCAAAACAATAATCCAGAAACCACTACAAATTTATTATGTTAAAGTAAAATATAACCTTAAAGCAATGGCACCATCTGTAGATAAGAACTCAAAATTTTAGTCACCATACCGGCCTGAGCTTTGAATTAGATATTTTTGTGTTTCTTTTGAAACTTTCTGCAGCTTAACTTCTTGCAGCACAACAACAGATATTTATAGTCATAGAGCATATAACTTACCCGCCTGGTTTTTCCAATTAGGCTTTGTTAAAACAGTGAAAGCCCATCCTTACTTAACGTCACTGAGAAACCAAAAGACAATTTTTGCCTTGTAATCAAAGAATTGATGAAAAAGGATCAGAAATCGTGTTCAAATCAAGAAATGGAGCAAATCCAAATCTCTGAACCTTCTTTTCCAATTCAAGCATTCAAGAGCCATACGCCCAATCTGCAAGACAAAGCAATCGTAGTAGAAGAGAAGCCTCAACTCTCAAGAAGAGCCTTAGCCTTGCAGAGAAGGATTGATTAAAAAAAATGGAATTACATATTTTCTTGAATTTAGAAAAGAACGTGCTAATTCTTTAGGTTTGATAAATCCCGACAAAAGGACAAAAGAAGTTCAGTGGGTTTTGCAGGAAAGGGAAATTGATGGACTGTTTGGTGTGGTAGGCAGCGGGCTTTTCGTAGACTGCACTTGAAAATCTCCAAAACGGTGCGTATAAAATGAGGAGGTTCTCTGCTTTCTGCTTCAACGGTCAAGCATTCAAAACAAGTCGCAGGCATAAACATTCTCGGGTACTCGTTTCTGTTCTCTATCTACGAGAAATTGAGATGCTGTTCATGTTTATATAATTTTATGATCAAAATTAAAAAGCCATTGTTATTCTGATTTGCTTGTTTTTTGTTTTCTTTAGAGATCCACAGCAACAATGGAGAATACTCAGGTGAATAATGGCAATGAGAAATTAGAGGTACATTTTTTATCTGCCTTCGGCTTTTAGGTTTCTCAATTTTTTCGTAATGTGTTGGGTTTTCTTCTTGAAGTTCTGATGCTTGTATTCTTTTCCTGTAACTCATGGGTATCTTTTGTTTGTCAATAGTCACCTTAGAAGTGTATTTCTCTCTGTATAATATTCTGTGCTAAACCTTGGAAAAAAAACATGTTTGAAGAATCCTAAAAACTCTAAACTCGTCATTCAGGAAATCTTTTGTTTATTGATTGGATGATGATAGAGTTATCAACGTATATATTTGTAGGTTTTTACACACTTAAACACATGCCTTTAATACAAACATATTTTTTCTAGGCAGTTAAATTCATTCACCGACTTTACTAAGTACATTTTCCAATTTCGGAACAAAATTCATGAAGCAATGCATGTGGATGAAACATCCACTGGATTAAGTGCATCTCTGCATGCTTCTAGGATCTCTTTGTTACAAATGATACATCATACGTTTTGCATTTGAGTGAATTAAGCAGCCCAGTCTTTTGACATTTTTTGGTTTTCATGTGTCCATAGTGACATTCTGTGTCAAAGGATAGTGATGAACTGAATGAACATAACTACTTGTGTTTTTCCCTTTTTGTTTAAGAGACCAAATAAATTCATTTAAATAAATACGCCTGTGTTACTTGTAAACTGAGGTTTCGCTCTATTCTATTTATTTGTTTTCTACTTGCAAAGAAAATTTCTTTCTGGGATTTGAATTTGAAAATCTAAAGATGGGAAGAACACAGGTGTGGCTCTGGGGAAGCTGATTATTTAAAGTATATACTTCTGCTTTACTTGACAGATTGTAAACCAAAGTATGGCTAGTTCAAGTGGCAATGGCGGTACCAATGTCATAATAAACCATGACTTCTCTGGAGGACTGCACTCATGGCACCCAAATTGCTGTGATGGCTTTGTGGTTTCAGCAGAGTCAGGTCGTCCAGGATTTTTACCAAAGTCAGGTGGTAATTATGCAGTTGTTTCAAATCGAAAAGAATGTTGGCAGGGGTTGGAGCAAGATATCACAAGCAGGGTTGCTCCAGGGTCCACTTATTCAGTTTCTGCATCTGTTGGTGTATCTGGGCTTATTCAGGGATCTGCTGATGTCATTTCAACTTTGAAACTGGAATACCGAGATTCACCTACTGGTTATTTGTTCATTGGAAAGTAATGAATTTGTAGTTTCACATTATTCTTTTTAGTCTTTGATGAAATATACAAATCGTGTTAACAGAAGTTACTACTGCAGAACTTCTGTGTCAAAGGAGAGGTGGGAAAAGTTGGAAGGCACATTCTCCCTGTCAACCATGCCTGAGAGGGTCATTTTTTACTTGGAGGGCCCCTCTCCTGGAGTGGACTTACTTATAGAATCAGTTTTTATTACCTGCTCGAGTCCAAGCGACTTCAGGGTAATTATTCATTCTATTTTCTCTCCAATTCATTGAACATATATAACCTTTGATATTTTGAAAATTAACAAGGTTTGCAGGCTATCTATTCCAAATTTTCTTTTCATATGTAGTTAAGTTTTTCCTTGAAAATTAATTTTATTTGTAAATATGTATTTTTTTTATTTTGTGATGATAAATATGAAACATTTTCCTTTGTCTTTATATGGAAAGCATGGGAGCAATAGATGTGACAACGCTGGAGATCCAGATGAGAACATCATCATAAATCCTCGATTTGAGGATGGCCTGAATAACTGGTCTGGAAGAGGCTGCAAGGTTGTCTTACATGATTCTATGGCAGATGGGAAAATTGTCCCCCAGTCTGGAAAAGTGTTTGCTTCTGCAACTGAACGCACCCAGAGCTGGAATGGAATTCAGCAGGAGATAACTGGAAGAGTGCAGAGAAAGCTTGCTTATGAAGCCATTGCTGTAGTTCGGATATTTGGTAACAATGTTACTACTGCTGATGTACGGACTACTTTATGGGTCCAAACACCAGATCTCCGTGAACAATATATTGGCATTGCCAAGTTAGTACTTTTTTCCTATTTTGAATCTCCACAATTATTAGCTTCTATAACCTGGAATATCTGTAAACACTATTTCTCAGTTTCTCCTTCATCCATTTGGCTTTATAAATGATTCTGCTGTGGTAAACTAAATCATGTATACATGCACGGTTTTAATGTTTTTCCTATTGTAGCATTTTATCATTTTCACTAATCAAATCAAACTATCTAAATTTCATCCTACATTTGATCAGGGATATAATCAGCATTTTCGCATTTTGCATCGCTTTCATGATAGCTTGTTTTTGTCTGTAGTCTGCAGGCAACAGATAAGGAGTGGGTACAGTTGCAGGGGAAGTTCTTGCTCAATGGTTCTCCTAAAAGAGTAGTGATTTACATAGAAGGTCCTCCTCCAGGCACTGATATTCTCATCAATAGTTTTATTTTAAAGCATGCTGAGAAAATCCCACCCTCACCTCCACCACTAATTGAGGTTGGTAGATCCAAGTAATTTAAACATTTCAACTTCACTGAAGTTTTGTTGTCTGCATTATTCTGTTGAATCCCAAAGGCTTAAAGCACTCAAGTTTGGAATTTATGTTGCAGAATCCTGCCTATGGAGTTAACATAATCCAGAATAGCAATCTGAGTGATGGAACCAATGGGTGGTTTCCTCTTGGTAATTGCACTCTTACTGTTGCAACTGGTTCACCACATATACTTCCTCCAATGGCGAGGGAGTCCCTTGGACTTCATGAGCCATTAAGCGGTCGTTACATCTTAGTCACTAAACGCACTCAGACATGGATGGGCCCTGCACAGATGATCACAGATAAAATCAAGCTTTTTTTGACATACCAGGTATCTGCTTGGGTGAAGATTGGTCCGGGATCAACTGGTCCTCAAAATGTGAATGTTGCACTGGGAGTGGACAGCCAGTGGGTCAATGGGGGACAAGTTGAGATTAACGACAATAGATGGCATGAAATTGGTGGGTCTTTCAGGATTGAAAAGCAGCCATCTAAGGTCATGGTTTATGTCCAAGGTCCTGCTCCTGGTGTTGACTTAATGGTTGCTGGAGTTCAGATTTTCCCTGTTGACCGAGAGGCACGGTTCAAGCATTTGAGGAGGCAGTGTGACAAGGTAATTTGGTGGTTATGATTGCCAAGGTATTTGATTAATTATATTCCTTAATAACATATCAAATTAAACAAATAGTGGCTGAATATATTCCTGGGTCTGCTGCAGAATTCAATCCGGTTAGCTGTTTTTCTAAAAATTGTTAAACACAACCAAATATGTAACATTTAAAGCACTACTTTGTCTGCAGGAAGTAATCCTGCTTTCAACCATAGGATAGCTGTCATTTGCTTTATACATTTCAGTATTTGACCTTGGTCATGTAAAGTTGCATTTAGCGCCTAGGCATGTGTAATTGGAGTAGCCTTTTCAAATTAGGTATTTTGTTTATATGACCAAGCTAATTCCTTTATTTAGTATCCCATCTTTGATTTTGAATTTCTTTGACTTTCTGCATTGCAGATCCGTAAGCGTGATGTCACCCTAAAATTCTCTGGTGTGGATTCAAGCAGTTTACATGGTACTTTCATTAAAGTAAAACAAACACAAAACAGTTTTCCTTTCGGTTCATGCATAAGCAGGACAAACATAGATAATGAAGATTTTGTTAATTTCTTTTTGAAAAATTTCAATTGGGCTGTGTTTGGAAATGAGGTGAAATGGTACTGGACTGAGGCACAGCAAGGAAACCTCAACTACAAGGATGCTGATGAGATGTTGGATATGTGTAAGAAAAATAACATAGAAACCCGTGGTCATTGTATCTTTTGGGAAGTGGAAGGCACAGTCCAGCCATGGATTAAAGCTCTAAACAAAAATGACTTGGCAACAGCTGTTCAAAATCGTCTAACAGGTCTTCTCACTCGGTACAAAGGAAAGTTTCGGCACTATGATGTGAACAATGAGATGCTGCATGGATCATTCTATCAAGATCGGTTGGGTAAAGATATCCGAGCAAACATGTTCGAGACTGCCAATCAGCTTGATCCATCTGCTATTCTGTTTGTGAATGATTATCACATCGAGGATGGAAATGACACCAGATCATCTCCAGAAAAGTACATAGAACAGATTCTTGATTTGCAAGATCAAGGTGCTCCTGTTGGAGGAATTGGAATTCAAGGACATATAGATAGTCCAGTTGGGCCTATTGTAAGTTCTGCTTTGGATAAATTGGGTATTCTTGGTCTTCCAATCTGGTTTACAGAGCTTGATGTGTCTTCCTCTAATGAATATGTTAGAGGTGATGATTTGGAAGTTATGCTGCGAGAAGCTTTTGCTCATCCTGCAGTGGATGGCATTATGCTCTGGGGATTTTGGGAGTTATTTATGAGCCGAGACAATGCTCACTTGGTTAATGCAGAAGGTGAACTCAATGAAGCTGGTAAAAGATATCTTGCTCTTAAAGATGAATGGTTGACTCGTGCTCATGGACATGTTGATGAGCAAGGAGAATTTGCATTTAGAGGCTTTCAAGGTACATACACTCTGGAAATTGTTACTCTTTCAAAGAAGATTACAAAAACATTTTCTGTTGATAAGGGAGACTCTCCACTTGTGGTATCCATAGACTTGAAGTAAGTTCTATACAGCTTGCCGTTTAACCAATAAAGATTTGATGATTCCTTGTGTTTATACTTGTTAAAACCTTCTGTAAATAAATGTATTCTCTTTCTGAATTTGTGATTTTAACATTGTTTATTCATATGATGTACACAAACATTTTACCAAAAGGACAAAAAGAACAGAGAGAGAGAGAGAGAGAAACAAAGAAATAAATCCCATTTGTTATCTTTATTATATAATTGATATACATGGAATAAAAGTGTATTCTTATGTTTGGTTGTGAGATTATACTTTGTTTTGCTTGTATCATTTAGTATCTTATTCGCACAATTAGAATTCTTTTCCAAAGAAGAGCAAGCCCATCAACTTTTGTGGGGCAAACACATGGGGGCCCAGCCATATACCCATAACCCAAAAAAGACCATATTGAGCCTCAAAGAATTATTATCAAGTACTATTGAATAAATGACAAGAAACGAAACATTCTTGAGGTAGGACTGCCGTAGCCCAGAGAAAGCTAGCTAGTGATATCCCTATAGCTTATGACATTGTGCTGAGCCCTCTACTAAATGAGAATGAATAGGCCATTTCTCTTATTTTCAAGTCTCCAAGAAGTAGACATTAGAGAATCAAACAGACTCTTGTCAATTTGTAAATGCTGTTACAGCACAAGAAGAAAAGTAATTGTTATGGTAAAGATAAAGTGCAATGAAACAGAAACTGGGAATTGAAAGCAGTCCACTTATTTTGAAGTTAAGAGTAAAGTTAGGTGTGCCATATACTACAAGTTCTTGACAAAATGGGACCATTTTGATATGTTTAAGATTCTACTATCATGTCAATCAAGCCCATCTTGCCTAACACTTGTAAATAGTCTTTTTCTTACTCTAAACAGTACCCCATCATATAATTACCTTCCCTTACCCTAAACAGGAAAAGTACCCCCCCATCATAAATAAAATAAAAATTGTGAAAAGAATATATAATATATATGGTGTGGGCGCAGGCAGAGAAGCGCTTACGCCAAGTTGAGTGGGATTATGGAGATAAAAATAATGTGCTTAAGCATCTAAATCTAATCATTTAACATGGAGACTGATACGTAGAGATCAACATCACGTCAAGCTTCTTTTTTTTTTTAAGGGTTGGAAATATAAATTTATAATTTATTAGAGCTTGCACTAAAATGTGGTGTGTGTATACTATTAATTGGTGAGTTCCCCACAGGGGACATATATAATAATGTAATATTACCTTCCCATACAATGTTAAATCATAGCCGTCAATCCAAAATATTTAAGGGTCCCTCCTTCACTCCCTCAATCGCTCATCTATTAATCCTATCACATCAATTTGACAACCTCCCACCCACCGTCTAATTCTTTAACGCCACCACCATTTTTTAATTAATAATAATAATAGTAATGCATTAGAATTAGAAGAAATAATGAAAATTTAAAAAAGAAAAAAAAGAATGGGTTGTCCGAAGCATGTCTAATCGAATGGCATGGAAGCATGATGGTAGGGAGGACCCAAAAACAGTCCCATCTGTGTCTGAAAAACTTGGTTCCCATGGAGCCCATATCCCACATGGGAGCATAGTGTAAGAGAGAGTCTAACATCAAATTATGAGTTAACGTTTGATGTGATAGGGAGACCTGTGGGACCCTCACCCCTTTCCCTTATTATTCTTATTATTATTTATTTTTATTAAATATTTAATACATGGAATGGAGAGGGAAGAGAATCAGTGGCAGTGCGAGTTATTATTATTGCATCGGGAAACAGCTCCCGCGCTGTTTACGCGCGCCTCTCTACCTCGACAAGCGACAACTCTATCTGGGTCCCATTTTTATGTTTCCAATTTTTAATTTAATATTTTCGTTTTTCTTTTCTTTTGACTCTTCCATTGTTGTTAAGTTACAGAACGACCACTGCTGGTACTCCTACTCCTACTGCTACTATTTACAGTTTCAGTCTTTTCGTCTTCTTCCTGTTCCTTTCTCTGCTCTTTTTCGTGTGGTAACTTCAGTTCAGTACTAGTATTTCTGTCTTTACACATTATTGTTCTTTAATAACCCTAATTTAGATTATAAACACCTGAAAAGTATTCATCTAAGGGCTGAACATTTTATCAGAGATGGAGCCAGCGGATATAGAGGCTAATGGCTGAGATTAAAAGATTTTGCGGTGTTTCGTTCTTGTATACATGTATAGTTTTTTTTTAATATTTACTTAAAAGGTATATATAATGATTAACTAATTATATTTCTTTAGTCTTAAAAAATAAGAATCAGTTATGTATAGTTCAGTTGGTCTGTAACTGCATCAATGTCACTGTAATTGAGTTTTTTGGTTGGTCAAAGGAAACAATAAAGCCAGTTTTGAAATTATTGTGCAACCAAATTTAGCCACAATAATTTCAAGCCTCAATTAGGCAAACAAAAATCAACTCAAATCATGCCTTCACTAATCAGGGACCCGCTGAAATATGATCAACCAATAAATCTAACGGTATTGGAATCACTTCTACAACTATAAAAAAAATATATATATATATCATAATCTCTTACGTAAAAAGTGATTTCGTGAATTTTCAAATAGAATTCTTATGTTGTCTGAATTCTTATCTTTTTTTTTTTAAATTAGGTGAATATGTTAAAGACCTTAGCTTCAAAAATTATACTCCATTTTATTAGGAATAAAAATTTTATAGTTCTTCGAAAAAGAAAAAAAATGAAACTTTTGCAGTGCCATGTGCAAAATATGCACAGGGAATTAACTAAAATGGAAAATATCAAGTGGGTCATTTCAGTCATGTGATGATAAAATAAAAAATAATAATAAAAGAATTGCACTTATGCATGAATTCTGTAAAAAAAAGTTCAAGTTCGGTTGCGACTGTTGACATCAACATATATATATATATATAGTTGCATACATTATGATAGTGTACATCCAAACATCCAAAAAGAAGTAGATTCTGCACTGTTAATTTATCATATTAATTAATTAATTATATAGTCAGCTTTTGATGATAATCCGTATACAGTTGTGCATGGAAGTGCATAAACAATGTTTTGACATGGACCATTCATCGTGTTTCTATTCCAAAAGGAAGATTTCATAAACAATATAATTACTTGTTAAAGATTAAGCCTTTTGATAATTCAAACAACTTTAGTGAAAAAGCTTTTAATTAAACAAATAATCTCGTGGATTAAAAATTTATAAAGGGAAACCAAAAGAGGCAAAAAGCGAGGAGGGAGCTTTCCATAATGCAACTCCCATCAATTACATGCAAATCAATCCTTCTGATCAATAGCCGTTAGAAAATGGAGGAATTTTCTATATAAAGGCAAAATTAACTAATTTCCTCTACGCTTGAAATACAACCATGACAAACTTATGCACTCGTACTAGAACTAGTGTGTCGTGTGTAGTTAGATCAGCAAAGACTGAACTATTTTTAACTAAATTTTATTTATAATATTAGGAATTTAAAAATTAAAAGCTCTATCATCTTAAGGTTGAGTTTAGATTAGTTTCATTTTATAATAAACGGCAGAAAAATATAAATTAATAACTCAGATTTAAAATTTAACGTCAAACCAGCCTTCTTTTTGCCCTGAAAACGACAAGGCTCCTCATATGAACAAGGGCAAGGGTTTTTGGCTGGCTATTCCATTTTCCTACAAAGCAAAGCAGCTTTTTGAATTAAAAATGGGAATGATGGGTACTGTTGTATAGTGACTCTGTGCCAAATACACAGGCACACAAACTCGTGTCTTTCAAAATTTCTTCGTCTCTATCAAATCAAACTATTTGATATGAGGTTGAGGAGCTATCTGAAAAATCTTTAACAAAAGCTTCAATTAGAGCCACAGTTTTCTGCTAATTAACACAATCTTTTCATTAGTGCTTCAAATAGTTTTACCCTATTTATAAGTGGCTAAACCCATCTTTCTTTTACCTTTTTTTTTTTTAAAAAAAAAGCACCCTTTATTGACTGAAAAATGTTTATGACACCTTAACCTCTTTTCTGTTCATAAAAAAAGAAGAATATTTTTACCTAATAAAGCTAATGACAGTTGTTTTAGCTTTGCTTTTATGTTACATTTTAAAAATGCTAAGCAGCTGGAAGGATGATTAATTCATTATTAATTATTCATATTATAGTATTGATTAGAATTAATTTATTGGATTATGAGATTCCACGTAATTGAAAATCCTGTTTATGTTTGTATCACACGCTAGCCTAACAACCATTATAATCCCATTGGATTCTCGTTCTTAACTTTTGATTGATTGCTTAATTAAGTGTTAGGAGTTATTAATACTATGATCTACTTTGTCTGAGCCCCACATGCCAAAGCTGTAATGTGGAAGATTATGCTTTATTATTAATTAATTAATTAATTAATTAGCTAGATCAACCAAAAGGGAAGCCTATGCTAATCTCTTGATTTTACCCCTTTTTGGGGTTTTATTAGCTTTGTTATTCCAATTATACTGATTATTAGATTGGAGATCCTTGCCACTGTTCAGACAAATTTAATTCTTATTACCACCTGTTCATATTAGATTTGCTAGAGACTTGTACGAAGCAAACTAATAATAGTAGCTTATAAATATTTTAAACCAACCCATATGAATTGAATATTGTATATTTATGGTCTATTTGGAAAAATTAGTAATTTAGTAGCTATCCAAGTGTGTATAAACTATTATTTTATTAAATGTTAAAGAGTACCTTTTCATGACCGGTTTCCTCAGACTCTAACTGCTAATATGAATATTACTAGACGAACAATCAAAGTGTTCAGAGCAATAATAGAAGTTATTTTTGAACAGGGTGTTGGACAGTTCATCAACAGCCATACCTTCAAATTATGCATAAAAAATATAAGGTGCTCCTGCAATGTAGCTCAATGCAGAGGTAAAAAAACATATAAAACCAAGCCAAAATGGACGAATTGAAAAACCAAGGGTAGGGTTACTGTGTTCGGTTTTATATTTTATGGAACACTGCTATAAACTATATACTTGCATAATTGCGGTAGAAAAGTAGGCAATAAATTGACCTACTTAACAGTTTCCTTTCCCCTGATTTTCAGACAGACAATGCAAAAATAAAAATGTTGAACATCCACAAACCGATCCCCACTATCTATATCATATGTGTGTTTCAGTAGGTGCTAACCACTATCTAATAATGTTAAATTGCAAATAATTATTATATTTACTGTTAAGAATGCCATCAAACATGTTATTACAAGTGTAAGCAACTACTAAATGAAGCATACACATAGTATCAAACATGTTATTACGAGTATAAGCAACTACTAAATGAAGCATACACACAGCACAAAATCTCCATTGCCTTGCCCTTTTCAAAATTTCTCCTTGGGTAGCTTCTGGGTTGACATGACAGGAACAGCTCATTCAAATGATGATTGAAGATGAAGATTTGACTGGAAAAAGGCAAGCACCAATAATAGACGTCTAAACTGTACATCGACTATCAATAAATATGCTAACTACATTAATCTTCCTAGCTATTAAGTCAAGTTTAATCAGTTAAAACAAAGTTAATAGAGGTTTCTTTGAAAAAACCCTCCAAGAAATGGGTTAATTAGTTTATAATTAAACAAAATTAAAGTGAAGAACGTATATGGACATAGTGAATAACTGTTGCTAAGAAAAATTTTTTGCATAGGGAAGTGGCGAAGAAGAGCATAGGGTTGCAGCGGGGGAGCGAGTGACAAGTGATAAATAGCATCAGAAACAGCAGCTAGGGATACCTGACCAGACCCTGAGTTGGGTATGTCCAATCTTAAACAGGGAAAATAATAAAAGGAAAGAAAAGAAAGTGTTTTGTAGCGCGCGAGCAGCGGGGGATGATGTTTTAGAAATGGTGGTGGTGGACATAGCCGCCAGCTATACCTCGTAGCATAGGCCATTCACGTCTCTTACTAATAAGTCTCTTTCTTCTTCTTCTTCTTCTTCTTCTTCTTTTCTCTTCTCTTCTCCCTCTGGTCTCAATTTCTATGAGACTGTGTACAGCACACGTGGTTTTCCTGCAACTGGTCACCACAAACAGTACAAATGTTGTGGCAGAGAAACTGTTTTCACTGTTTACCGTTGAAATTTCGTACTCTTAACTCATATACGGATTCTTCTCTTTATTCGCTTACCTTCATTCATCCTATTGCACACCAGTACACTCCCATCAGATCATTCCATCTCTACAAATTATTATTTAATGTTACATATGCATGTAGTTAGTGGTTGAAAAGCTTTTTGCTGGATTTAGTTTAGATTTGCACCTTAATAAAAGATTTCTTTGTTAATTTTAGAGTTCTTAGGTTCCGTTTCTGTTTAAGGATAAGATATAAAATATTAATTATTCATTCTAATTCTAATAATAAATTTAAGATTTTTTTATATGTCTCGAACAAATTATATTCCATTAGATATATAATTACTTTAAAAAATAATACCTCCTATCAGTTCACTTTTTTATAAATATTTTTCAATTCCCCCAACAATAAATAATTTGTAATTTCTAAAAAATAATATTTTTCAATTCCGTAATTCTAATTAGAATTAATTAAAAATTTTAATATATAAAACATGGAAAATTGATATATGAAACCGCCTTATTGCCAAATGTAATTCATCCTTTTATATATTCTTACTGATTTAATTGTCTAAAGATTTACTAAACATGAAATTTCAAATGCCATTTTCCCTTTTCTGGATGATTTTGATTGACAAATTAATTATAATTGTCACAACAAAATTAATATAATGTAAACAAATCAAAATACGTGAAAGAATATGCTAGAAAAAGTATAATTACATATGAAAATTCAAAAGCATTCGTGGACACGTGTCATTTATTGCAAGAAACAGTAACAAATTTTAAAGAATTCCTTCAATTTCCCTCAATTATAACCTATACGGAGAAAGCATCAAAACTTTAATGCATTCATTCAATTAAGTACTTCAAATAAATAATGGATGTGGTAATTTAAAAAATATAATTTTTTTCGTAAGAACATTAAAAAAATATAATATATACTTATATTTATATGTATGTCAATATTTTATATTATTATTATTTTAAATTTACATAAAAATAACCGCATTTACTTAATTAACGTGTGTTTAGTAGTCTGTCAATAAATTTTATAAGTAATAATAATTGCAGGGTTCTCTATTTTGTGTCTGGATTTTGAATTTTTATTTTTTAATTATGATTTAAAATTATAAAAGAAAACTTTGTGAGTCAAATTTTGAATTCAAAATCAGACAATAAAATTGCCCTAAACAATGATTTAGAATTTGCCATTTTGATTTTTAATTTTAAATATGAATTACATTTAAATTTAAAGCTTCAATTTTAAATTTTATTAATAAATTATATAAAATTTTTGAAAGTGTCAAAGAAATGGCTTTAATGTGGTATAGAAATGTATGAAATTAACACATAAACAATTATAGAAATCATTTAATTGATACAAATGTATCATTAAATTCACTAATACATCAAAGACTTTGGTTAGATTGATTAATTTTTCGTCTAATTTCATATTGAAAAAGAAGTGATTAACGGTTCGATTCATTAGTTTAAACTATTGAACCAAAAAAAAAAAAGGATGGTAGGATAAAATTTCGTATGATAGACAGATTTGTCGCATTAAGTACATCAAAGAGCTTTGATTGGTGTTAAAAATGGAAAAAAAGAAACAATGGAGAACGTCACAATTGCATGCTATAAATAGCCGTCGATTAGGTAAACGGCAAATCCCACTGGCCAAGACAAATGAAAATGAAAAAGCAAAGAAGGAGCTAAGCTAAAGCTATAATTAGGTATCTAAGGCTGATAATTATTAATTAAGTGAATAGTTAGTTATTCCTCCAAAGCGAGTAAAGGAACAGAACGTCAGGTTCAAAATCCATAAATAAATAAATAAAAAATATTAATGCTATTTTTAATAAATTGTCATTATTGAAATATCACACCTTTTAAAAAAATTATTAATAAATTAATTATATTATTATTTATTTAATATTAAGTATTAAAAAATTATTGAATTAAAATAATATTTATTAATTATATATAAAAAATATTTATTATTCATTAAAATTATAAATATAATAAGTGTTTTGAAATAATACATTTTTTAACGTCACAATTAATGTAAAACAAAAGTGGCATTAGGATAGAATAATAAATAAAATAAAAAAATAGAAAGAAAGTCCGTGAAAGAAAGGGAAATAAATAATAAATAATAAAGCGGAAGGAAGTGAGAGAGAGAGAAAAATCTTGAATAGAGTTGCCTTATCTCTTGGCCTTCTTTGCCTTTATAATTTTCAAATATTTCTTTTTCCATCAAAGAAAGTCTTGTCACCCACCTAAGAAACGCAGCCCTCTGCCGGTTCCGGCTAAGTTAACACTCTTTCTTTCTAGCCTTGGTCGTCTCCTTCTCTTTCCAGCGTTTTGACATCAATCCCTTCTTTATTTTATTTTTTTAAATTTTTCTCTGATCTGATATTTTCTCGTTTGCCCTCATTCTTTTCCTACCATGTCCATGTCTTGGTGCAACTTCACTTCAAGACCTCCCTAAGATACCAAACTGAAATTTGCACTTCCTTATTTCACTTATCCATGACTTCTTAATAATTCATATAATCAGATACCATAAAATGAAACTTATGGTTTTCGGATGACTTGAAGTCCAAACTTTCTAGGGTTTTCTGTATTTTATAGTTCTTGGTTTAGGGTTTTTGTTTTTTTTTGTATTTTTCAAATCATTTTTTTTTTAGTGTTAAGAAATGGAGGAGTTTAATCAAATAAATGAGAACACAAGTCCAAGAGGAAATTTCTTGTATGCATCACCGGTTCTTGCACCTAATTCTTCTTCTTCACCATATGGAAGAACAAGTAGTGGGTCTAACGTTAGTAATCAACAAACCCAGATGCCCTTAAGTCGTTTCCATCTGCAATCAAGTGAATGTTTTCAATCTGAAGCACATCCTATAGTGAAAACAGAAGCTAGCACTTCTCAACATGTTCAAAAGTTTCATTATCCTTTATTACGAGGTCATCAACCACTTAGTCATCATCAACAAGGGAACGAAGGCTCCAGTACTGAAGTTGAAGCTATCAAAGCCAAAATTATTAATCATCCTCAATACTCTAATCTTTTGGAAGCTTACTTGGATTGCCAAAAGGTAAAAGACTAAAAATTATGCTACATAATATAGAAAAGACAAATTTTAATTTCAAAAACGATTCTTTCTTTATTCCTTTCTCTCACTGTCTGTTAAATCATATCTAGGTTGGAGCTCCGCCTGAAGTCGTAGCTAGGCTTGCAGCTGCTCGTCAAGAGTTTGAATCAAAACAACGTTCTTCTGTTACTTCGAGAGATTCATCGAAAGACCCGGAATTAGACCAGTTTATGGTGATTTCTTCAGCTCTTAATTAATTGATTAGCCTATATTCTTTTATTTATCTGATTGCTGTATATATTGGGTACACAAGATCTTAGTGCATTTGGTATTTGGGTTTATTGATTGGTTTAATTAATTGAATGATCGATAACAGGAGGCTTATTGCAACATGCTGGTGAAGTACCGGGAAGAACTAACCAGACCCATTCAAGAAGCCATGGATTTCATGCGAAGAATCGAGACGCAGCTAAATATGATTTGCAATGGTCCCTTGCGGATCTTTAATTCTGGTACTTCCTTTCTACCCTTTATCTCCTGCAGTTACTGAATATTAAACCTTTTTATGTAAAATTTGTAAGTAAGGAAGATAGAACTATTTTAAATGAGAGAGGGGGAGGGAGGGAAAGGGTTTCTTAGCCTTAGCCTTGCCTGGAGTGGAAAAGAACAGAAGAATCTACTGAGTTTCAGTAGTTGCGGGAAGGGGTTTACTTGACCCGACTGGTACGGTTCAAGAACTGATAGTCTTACTGGCCATTACTTCATAGAGAAAATCCTTACCAGAAGTCCATATCTCCATTCACTAATTATTTCTAATCTTATCAAGCAAAAAACACTTTGACCAAGATTATGCCTTAGCTACTGTACCAGGGATAAGAAAGGAGATAAGCAGAAAAAGACTGACCGTACAGTAAGAAGTAATCCATTAACAAACCCTAATCTAATCACGAGTCTATAGTAGAAGCAGAACTTTGGATTTAGTTCCATTTTTATATATATATATAAATCTTTCTTAAATCTACATTAAAGGAACCAAAGACAAAACGCACTTACATGTTCTAAACAATTATGGTATTACACGTTCATGACTAGATTAATGATTTTAATTTGTTTTTATTTTAATGATCCGACAAAATTATATTCTTTAGGGTTTGTTACTAAAATCTAGGTACTTTTATTTTATATATATAGTTCTTGGAATAAATCTTGATTCTGTAAGTTTGTGGGATATACTATACATGTACAGATACCACCTCGAGATGGATGGAATTATTATTATTATTATTTTCTAATTTGTTCTTTCCTTTTTTTTTAAATGTTGGAGTGGAAATTTATTTCGTTTTATTTAATTTTAATTTCAGTTTTAAAAGATTTGTAAATTGAAGAACCTAGGATGCTGTTCAAATCTGTGCTTCCCCCATTTAGCCTCTACGGATTTGTCAGACTAGCTATTTCTTTTTTAAATTTCTGTTTATCCGCTCAGACACAGTTGCACACCCTTTTCCTCCTTTCCGTTCACCAACCAATATTTTTTCTTTTCTTCTTTAAATAATTTTATCTGCCGATTCTACTTGACTTTTTAGTCTGTCTCGTCAGTTTTAGCCTCACTCAAACACTCTTAGTACACTTATTTGGAAACACAAGCAAGAGCGGAGAGGAGAGGATAGAGAAGCGAAGGTGAGGAAGAGAGAGCAAAAGATTGGGAGGAAGTGGCACTGAATGTTGATTCATATGAATCTTGGGAATGGCTGTTAGAGCATGGTTTCTGTTTACACGGAAGAATTTTTACTTGGTAGTAGGAAAAGGGTTGTTCTAAGTTTTTTCTTTTTGGGTCAATTCAGGTTTTTTGCATATAAACATGAGAATCTGATTAATTTATTTTGTAAAATGATGCCAATATATCGCTTTGAACTTAATTCTTGATTTCTCTTTTGTAAATGTATAGCTTTCATATTCCTCATTAGTTTTTCTTAACTGTTCATAGGTCACTCTATCGTCGTATCACTAGAAATTTGAAGCTGGATCAATCTCTATGAACCTGGTTATTATAATAATGTTGTTGATGCTTGCTTACATAGTATAGTCAGGATACCGATATAAATTGATAATTAAGTTTGCCTTGAACTGTCAAAGAGGAGTTAAGATGCTTGATTCTTTAGTCCTTTAAGCTTGATTAAGAATCCTGTGTCGATTGTCATTGTGATGGACACTGCCAATATAAGGCTCTATTTGTACTTTGTTAATTGTTTTCCTTTCACAACATTGAATGCTGGAATCAGAAATTGATTGCGAATTAAAAATGTATTAATGGATTATTTTTAAAATGAGAGTAGGCAATTGTTAGTGTCAATAACCAAAGCAAAATTTTGGGATAGCAATATTCTTATTCAGTGGCCGTAAAGATAAAAGGAGGCGCACAGATTCCTTACATATTCTTGGAAATGTAGTATATCATCTAGGTTATATTCCCCTGTAACTACCCACTTTAAACTTTTTTTCTCTTTGAATAGAAAAATATTTACGTCATTAGAACATGGACAACAATTTCTGACTCTTATTTGATATGCTAATATACAATTAGTTGAGCAATGTTACTTATTCTCCGTTCGTGTTTCTTTCATCTGCAAGCCTTCAGCTTCTTTGTTTTATGTATTTTTTTTCCCTATCTTTCACAGCAGTTCAATTCTTTGATACTGCAGCGAATATTTCCTGCTTTATGTTAGTTGAGTTACTGCTGATTGACGTGTGTTGCCTTATTACTGTCTCTGCATTTTCTGTGAGGTAAGTGAACCACATGTCTATGAAAAAGATGATGGACATGGAGAAAAGGAGCTTTAACTTTGCCTTTAAACGCGTTATAGAAGCCAGTGCTTAGCTGGTATGCTGTTTTCCAGCATTGACTTGATGATTTATAAAAGCCATCAACAATGTGCTCAAAATTACTTAGTAATATTCCAAGCGCAATGATACACGTGCTTTGATTTTAATCATTGTGATTTTGGGTTTAGGCTGCTTTATTTATCTAGTTCCTGTTTGTCTATGCTTGTACCTTCTGCCATGTTAACTTGCTAGTACATTTTTTTTTCTTGTTCAATCACTTATCGAGCTTTTGTTATATTGATGCTGAACTTTTGGAATTTTGGAGAAAAAATAGTATATAACTCTTCGGTTGTTGGACTTTTTGAGGCCTGATCTCTGTGATTTACATGGTTATGTAGAGCGTTACGATTCTTGATTTAGGGTAAAAGTTGAACCATCCTTCTTGCTAGGCTGCGAGTAGCGACGAGTATGCTGTTGAAAAGGAATGTCGCTGACAAGGAAAACATCAGAATTCTTTGTCATTTTTTCTGGGAATAGCTTGTGTTTTTAATATTCACCACTTGGTAGACTTAATTGAAGGAAAGGTTCTATTTCATTTAATTAGTTTATGACACTATAAATTTGATTATAGCGGTATATTGACAACATAAAATGTATAAATTTAGCAGGAAAGAATGTTATGCTGTAGCTAAGAAATAGTCGGGCTTGAGTATCTATGAACAATTGTTCATATAGAATCGAAAGCAAGGGAAAAGTTTAGGCCATTATAATCTCTGATGTATGGAAGCAATTTTTCTGGCTAATTTTATGTAGGAGGTATTCAGCCACATGGATACTGTATTGCTGTGAGGAAAGGAATTGGTCTCTAATTGCAAACATGATCATGAAAATTGAATGTGAGACGGAGAGCTCTGGTTGCAAAATTGCGGGGATGGATGCATAAAATAGATACTGAGCCCAACTCTTTTATAGCGTAAATTTTGAAGTGATAAATCATGATCTTTTGCTTCTTACTATTAAGGCTGGAATTGGACATAGTTTTTGCTTTTTGAGTTCTATTTGAGCATATATACATACTTTCTAAATTTTCTCTTTTTCTAAATTCATGAAATGCACAGATGAGAAGTCTGAGGGTGTAGGTTCATCTGAAGAGGATCAGGACAATAGTGGAGGTGAAACAGAACTCCCTGAGATTGATCCTAGGGCGGAGGACCGTGAACTAAAGAACCACTTATTGAGGAAATACAGTGGTTACTTAAGCAGTCTTAAGCAGGAACTTTCCAAGAAAAAAAAGAAAGGAAAACTACCCAAAGAGGCAAGGCAGAAGCTACTTAGCTGGTGGGAATTACACTACAAATGGCCATATCCTTCTGTAAGTGCATTATGTGCTAGCTTTTATTGAATAATTGTCAAATAATTGTATTGCCATATATTAATATGCTTGCCTGTTATAACCATTAGGAGACGGAGAAGGTGGCGCTGGCAGAATCAACTGGGTTGGACCAGAAACAAATAAATAATTGGTTCATAAATCAAAGAAAACGGCATTGGAAACCATCGGAAGATATGCAATTCATGGTGATGGATGGTTTACATCCACAAAATGCGGCTCTTTATATGGATGGTCACTACATGGGTGATGGTCCGTATCGTCTAGGTCCATGAGCAGCAATATAGTGTTAGTTTTCGTTCAGAGGTCTATAACATGGAAACTGTTACTCTTTTGTTCATGTTATATTTTAATGGAGAAAGCTTAATTAGGCTGTGCTCTAGAGCCTAAAATGATAAAATATGTATGTATTTTTTATGTCATATGAAATGTCATCGCCATAATCTTGGTGGGTGCCATTGCCTCTGTTATGATCACTGATGATGGAATTCCAGTCTCTAGCTATCGTGCATCTCTTAGATATATAATCTTAGGAGTGTTGAAGTGCTTTGTACGTAAAGAGAAAACTGTTAACACGAGGGAGAGGGTGTGTGTGTGAGAGAGAGAGAGAGAGAGAGAGAGGTTTGTAATCTTGATTTCTAAGTGTGCTGTGTTTGCATTTTCTGAAAGGTTACCTGCTCTTTTAAGTGTATATAATAAGAGTCATTTCCATATATTCGTCGGTATGAATGATTTAGTATAAATAAATTTTTTGTATAAAATGTTATTTATAATTTAAATTTATAAAATTTAATTTAGGCTTTTGACCGAGAGGCAAAAATTTATTGTTGGGTAAAAGGTATTTTGATGTTCTATTCTGAAGGCTTTCTGGTGCATGTCTATCTCAGTCCTGTCTAATTTCAGCCATAGGTCTTTTTTTCCCCTTGTTGATTCAGTGAATTTACCAAAAAGGAAAAGAAGGAAAAAAACTAGAACTTCCCATGAAGAAGAACAATAATGATTTTGTTGAAATAGAGTCAAAATTTAAATTTTACTTAAGACCAAACAGTAACTTCCATTTTTTTCCATTATTGTTTAAATTGAAGTTTTAATGGCTTACCTAACACAGCTTTAGAATATAAATAACTAAAAGGTCAAAGACTTCAACTTTTGAAACTTTCATTTTTTTTTCTCTTAGGTAGGATTTAAAAATTTTATTAGTAATGCAAGCAAATGTTACAATTCGAAGCTGCCAACAAACTGAAACGCCGCAAAAATTGCAGCAGCGATAAAACAACATTCTGCATAAAAACCAGCAAATGGCAGCCCTGCTGCTTAGCCAATAAAACAAAACGAAGACTACATTTGATAAATGTTTATTCAGAAGATCGATCTGCATATGCTACAAGAAGTCACAGATGCCTATTATTGAGATCTTTGTTTTCATTTTTATACATATATAGATTCACACAAAACCGTGACCAAGAACATCTTGACTACGTTTTTGTGAGGAAAATTGAAACTTTCAATTAAAAGAATTCTGATCCTTAAAATAGTTTTAGTGAAGCAATGATAATATCTTTGTTCGTAATTTTCATTCCAAATCAACAAATAAGGCTACATATTATTCAAATCATTAGTAAATCTCTCAAGATTCAGTTCGGAAAAAGTTCATTCGAATGTTCAATAAATTTAATAACTTTAACTTAACCTGCTAAATAACTTGTCCAATAAATAAGTCGAGTTCGAGCTTTGAAATGAGATTCGTGAATATTGACTTTAAGAGTTTATAAATAAGCTAAAATTTGAATTTATATATCATTTTTTTTTATAAAAAGAAAAAAAATCTTTATAAATAATAAATAAGCGAAGTTCAAATTCATTTAAGCTCAATATTTTAAATATGAATAGAACTCGAATATAATTGAGTTTGAGTGGACGGTATACCTTTAGCAAGCCCTAATACCCTATCAACAACTAAAAATGGACAAAATTTCTTTTTCTTGTAACATTTTCATGGATTCAAGAAGACAATTTTGTTGAAATGATTTTTTTTTTTTTTGAGCTTGGACTTCAATATTTGGGATATTTGCTAAAAAAAATCAATATCACTGTCAGCTAGCATTGCATTTCACACGAGAACTGAAGTGACAAGCATTAAATCTTCAGTGCCCTGCCTCTCTCTCTCGTCTAATGTGAACACAGGAGAGAAAATGGTGACAGTTAAATTATTCTTTTTCCTTATCATTGCTGGAATTGTTATCTTTCTTTGCCTAGAAAGTTCCAAATTTCTTAATCGTCACAGTCTGCATTATTAGTGCTACTGATCATAATTAGTTAGATAAGACAATCCATTGACATTTTTATAGTATTTGCATGCTATATCTTCTAAAACCTTTATTTATACATCCACCCTATAGATAGCCCACTTCCTTTTTTTTTTTAAAAGAAAAAATTTATCTGCAGACCATAATGTAACTCGATAAATGCAGCCATGAGACCAATACAATTATCCCACCAATTCTAAATTATAATAAGTAAAACTTGTCGAGACTTGTTCACGGTTCGAACTAAAATTTCAGGAAGTATCAAACCTGTCTACGCTTACATGCAAATAAATAAATTCCAAAGAATTGTTGAGATCGATGTTGACAATGGAGTTGGTAATAACAGAACGACGATTAGTGTTCCTTAATGACAATTTGTTTATAGTGTAATTAATTATATTAGCAGCAGAAAAAAAATGAATATCTAAGAGAAACTCTTGTCTAATTGAAGGACGTCAAGTCATCATCATTGATTTATCAAATCATTATTTTTCTAGATATGATAATTAGTGAACTAATTTTTCTTCTAGGATTGATACCTTTAATTATACTCGTTTAATTCTCTGGTGTCATGGTTTTGAAATTTTATGTAGTTTAATTAATCACGTAAGCCAATTTGCCAACAAGACAAAAATCTTTAATTTGCACATTAGACAACACAAATTAACTTTGCTACCAACCCCTTCTGCTCTTTGTCCTCGTCGGCTCCGTGCTCTTTTGTTCTTAATGGGTTTATTTTTCTCTTTAATCTTTAATATTCAAAAAAAACTTGTATTATATTTATTTTTTTACTTTAACCAATTAGGCAATTTAATTTATAAAATTAAATTTATTAAATACTTTTTGAAGGTCGATTTTCTTTTATCAGAATGTTATAATATTTTTTCTTTTGCCAGAGTGTATTTATTTTTTTTAATCTGTGTTACTGTCGACTGTTGGTCTCTTTTATTTTGATTTTAGGTCTTTATAATCATTTAGTTGGATTAATATGAGCAAATAATTATTATGTGATGCGTAAATTCCAGAGATAATGTTCTTATATTAGCAAATATTTGTGTATTAACATTGTAAATCACTATTTTTAACAAGTATAATTTGCACATCCGACTTCCGGTAGATATGGGTGTTTTAATTAATTTAATCCAGCTTCTTAGAGATATTTTTGATGGCAACCACATAAATTATATATTTAAACTTTTTTTTACCTGCTGATAGCAGATTGAAACAACCGCGATTAAGCGGTGATTAATAAATTAAAAATATATATTTATAAGATTATAATAAATTAGAAAAATCCTTTCTATATTTCCAGGCACTCATAACATCGAAAAATTTAATTTTTTTAAACAAATTATTTCTGAGAAACAAACAAAATTTAGGATTACTGTATTTTTGAAAAGAGTAGCAAAAATAAAAAGCATAGCGATCTATCTAAGTACAAGACTTTCTACATGAGTGTCCAATGAGATTCACCCTAATCATTAAAGTGACGTGACAATTCAATTGAATGCCACTTGCCGGAATCGATGCCATGAAATCTATAAAATTTTATATTCAATTGTTTGGTGGAAAATAAAATTCGATTATTGTATATTAAAAATGATAAAATTGGGAAAATCTCTCTTTACAAATTGCGAATTTAACTAATTCCATGAATCAATGATCTATTTTTTTAATAACAAAGTCTAATAAAATATCGATTTTAAAAGTTTATATAATAATTATCAAGTAATTACAACAGATTCCACTAATATCACAGTCCAAGCCAATATGCTCTAAGTAATTAGTTAAATGAAGTTTCGTGTTTGCTAAAATTCTCCTTGGAACAGGGACAGATATATGACATCATCAAATGCGTCAATAATCAATTATCAAAGGTAGAAGAAAGTAGCAGTTGCAGTTGCAGTTAATCTTCCAAACGAGAATACCACACCTTCCAAGAATAATATATTCCTTCCTAGTGTATGTCAACTTCCCTTAAAGCTTGAAGCAAACTGAACTTAGGTGGGCAAACTCATCTTTCTCCCATAATTAATTAAACTCAGCTAATTCTCAATTCTCATAATCATATGTAGTACAACAGCTTTTCCGTACAAGAAATGGCTTGGAAGAGCAGCATTAATAATTTAATTCTCCAAAAGATCAAAATCAAGATTCTAATACAAATAACGAAGTAAAATTCATTAATAGAAGTTTTGTTAAAGACTTTACAACCATGTGTACATAATAAAAAAAGATAAGGAAAAAGAGGGATGTGACTCTACAAAATTAGTTTAAGTAACTGGCCCTTAATTGATTATATGACACAGAAGCCATAAACAAAAATAATACTTGTGTTAAGGCCTCATGTATTTGGATTATTGTGCCTAGCAAGCAGCTGATGATGGGTGGGTGAAAGAAGCAGTAGTGTAGAAATGAGGAGGTTTTGGTCCGACTGTTAAAGTGCTAGTAGAAGAAGAGCCGCCGCCATCTCCGCCACTGCCAATCCTCTCACAAGAAGGGCACATGGTAAGGGTTGCTGCCGGCAGCTGCATATATAGTGGTGCAGTCAGTTTCAAAGATTTAAGTTCTTGGAGTTCCTTTTGCAGTCTCTTATTCTCTTCTGTTAATGTTTCGCAACATTTCTTCAGTAACTCACAATCTACCTCCGTTTGCTTCAGCTTAGTCCTATCCAAATTAGTAAAATAATTAACATGCTCTAATTAATTAAGAATTCATTAAAGAAACACTCAGCACTTTAATTAAGAAGCTCCCGCTCTATAATTACGATTCTTTAACAGATCAACCTTGAGATTGTGAATTCGTCAAATTAATCTGAGCAACAAAATAAAAAAGAATGATTAAACATATTTTTAAAACTTATTACCTGGCTCTTCTGTTCTGAAACCAAACTTCTACTTGACGTGGCCTGAGATTCAGTTGTTCTGCTAAGGCTTGTTTTTGCTTCTGATAAGAAATTAAGAAAAAGAAATAACGTGGTCAATATTATAGATAGATAGATATAAAAATGGTGAAAAATGGAAATATACGTACAGGATTTAGAGTGCTGTGTTCTTTGAAGCTGTCTTCTAAAATTGCAGATTGTTGTTTAGTAAGTCTAAGTTTCTTTCTAGGGCTTCCTTCTTCATCTTCATCGCTAATTCTTGAAGAGACTCTTTCAAATTCAACTTCTTCACCACCGCCAAATTCTCTCTCTTTCTGGACACTTGAGTTAGAAAATGAGGATACTGCACTAGGAGACGACGCTTGCGGCTGCAAATCTGCTTCCATCTTTGTATAAGCCTCTAAAGGAGGGCCTAATGTAAGAGATGGAAACATATGATCATATTTTAAAGAGATTTTCTTCTTTTTTTCTCGATGAAGATGATCCGATTGAGAACAATTCTTTTCCTGCTTGTCATGGCAGCTGCCAATTAGCCCTAGACCGAGGCCTGTGTTACAAACACTATGATCAGAAACTCCAAAACCCATATTTCTCCGAGTTTTTTTAGCATAAATTAAAATATTGAAGATACAATACAATGGAGGCGTGTGTAGAGAGAGAGAGAGAGAGGGGGGGCTGTGTTCTTGAAAGAAATGTGGAGAGGCTGAGGAAAGCGAGTAAATATGTTGGGTCTTTTCTTGTGTGTGGAGGGACTACTGTTAATGAATATACAATCTACTGTCACATTTGTAATTTCATCGTCTTTTAAAAAATAATTAAATTTATTTAAATATTAATAAATTATTAGAAAAATAAATTATATTATTTTTAATTTAAAATTAATTCTAAAAAAATTATAAAATTGACGTAATAATAATTAATTATATAAAAATAATAAATATGAAAAAAATATTTATTATTCAATTATAAGCATTTTAAAATAAATTATTTTATTAAATATATATAAACGAATCTGTTTTTTGGGATAATGAACAATTATGTCTCTTTGCCCTCATAGGTTGACCACGAGAAATTAAGATTATACAATTGATGTATGTATATGGAATATGGGATATGTGTTATGTGTATCGAATGGATGGATATCATACGCGGAATCACATGGAAAGGTGGGTGTACATTAGAGCCCATAAAAAGAATTGTTCTACCATTCTTTTTCTATTTTTCCTAATCTTTTACTTTATCAGAACGTATAGCCTTTTTTTTTCTTTTAAGAACATTTTCAGAGTAATTTACACAGATTTAAGGATGCATTGTTATACTATCTTTTATATTTCAAATATTTTCTATAAAATCAAATTATAATAATTGAGTCAATGGGATAGGTTTTGCATGTCTTATAAAAGATATGGAGAGCGTGAAGTTTCGAGTTTAAGTTTTCTCCACCGTAAAAATTATCACCAATTTATTATTCGATAACTGTGTAGTTTATAATATTATTTTGATTCATTACTTCTATTATGCATAAAAAAGTTATAAGAAAATAAAACTCTCATGCTGTGAGCATCCAGTCAAACTAACTTATAAGAATAGTAATGTAATATAAATATGTGTGTGTTTTATTGGCAATGATGGTCAAATGGGTAGAATAGGGAAAATATGCAATGTGTATGGTGGTGATTAAAGGAATAAACAAAGATAGGTGTGATGGATTGTTGATTATGATAGTGAATCAAAACTATTTAGAGATAAGCATTAATCAGATGGAGACAAGATTAGTAGACGTAAGATGGAGACCCATCAACTATGTGCTTTTGTGTACTACTAATCGCAGACCATCCAAACGTTCCCCACTACCAGATGACTTCACCCATAAGATATGTAAAATCCTGGCTTCTTCTTATCCCATTTTCGCTTAGGACTTCGACTTTGGAAAAACAGTTATCTTGTTGGATTATTTTGACCGAATATGTATAATAACTTAATTTATTTTTATTTTTTAGCATTAATTACTAATTAATCCAATTTTTATTTTTATTTTTTTTTCTCAATGAACGGTAGAAATACCATCTTCAAACCAAAAACTTATTTTTGATTGAGTTGGTCTATGAAATGGACTCATATGCCAAACGTAGGTAATTATTTCCATTATGCCAAATTGCCTTTCCAATGAGCCCTTTAATTAAGCAAAAGATACTTGAACTTGATTGCTAATAATATTTTATATTTAGACACTAAAATAAGGAAAATCGATATAATCTACCATTATTAGCATAATTTTTTTTATTCATTTGAAGGTTCGATGAGCCAAAATAAAATTGCGGGCTACACAACAAGGGGTACCCTCTCTTGGACTCATTAAATTAGTGAAAACTTTTATGGTTGAGAGGACTCAAACTCGAAACTTTTCATCTCACTCATCACATAAGTGAGAAGACCAACCAGACTACAACTGGTTTGCAATCAGTCCCTTGAATTTTAACACCCATATTTGAACCTGGGTTGGATTTCTAATATATAATTAGAACTTATCCTTTTTTTTTGGGTAAAAAAACTATTAAAGGAAACGACTATAGGCTTCCATTGGAATGTGATAGAACTTATCCCCTCTTTACTTTCTCACAGACTATCAAAAACGTTCTTTTGATAATTTGTCTGTGAATAACTTATTACAGTGAGTTTAAATTTGTGAGAGTAGCTAGAAAAATAAAATTGTGGTTGTGGAAGACAGTATTGCAGCACTAAATATAAATACATATATATAATGGGGCATTAACTAATTATGTGCGCTTCCTTGAAGGGAAACAGCTAAGGAGAGAATTAGTAAAATTGGCATTTTCCATATGCTTCAATATGCTAATCTTAACCCTCTGATATTTGCATTTGGTAATTATGATGTGACGTGGGAAAAAATTCAACCCCTCCATTATCGATTGTGTTTGCTCCTAAACTCATAGTTTTGCAGCTTAATGTTATATATTGCGGTATGGAGGGTATTAATATGACCTACCATTTTGGTGTATACATAGATATTTGGAGAAGATAGAAAGTGATATCCACTATATATATATATATATACAGACTCGACATCCAATCATTATAGACATGCCCTTGAAGGACCCTAAGCAAAGCATCAATACATATGAATTTCAACCCTAGTATGATGGTTCTCATGGAATACAATTTAGCTACTAATAAAAGCATCCGCTTCTTCTATTAGCTAAAGTTGATGTCGAGGTTTCAACTACATTCATCTTTTTTATAAATATATAATTATACATCGTATTTTTATAAATATTCTTTTTAAAAATAACCGTTGAAGAGATATGGAGAGATATATCGTTAAAATCACTTTGCGAAAATTCACAATTTCATATTGGAAACTTGATATGAAATACCCTAACCATAAATTTAAAAAAAAATCTCAAGTATAAAAGAATATTAATATCAAGAAAACAAACAAATAACTAAATTTGAGATTTTGAATAGTAGAATAAGAGGAAAGAAAAATTATATTAAAGAGAAAATTAGAGGCATCCCTATTGTGGAGGGGGTAATTGTAATGGGTAGTCATCAACATTAGTGGAAATATAGAACTAAACTTGAATTTGTGAAAGGCAGCAATAGAATCATCTTTTTGCTGTGTAATCAAGTGATGGGAAATCATACCCGAAATAGTACGAGTAATCCACCGACGAATCTGTTAGTTCATTGCATTTCTTTTGCGGGTCATCTGTTGCTGACGAGACATTTAACCATTCCATATTTTTAAAATCAATACATTCTCTGTTTTGTTAAAACAGCAAAAAGGAAAAAAAAAATAATAAAGTGTGCAGACATGGACTTAACTAAAAGTAATTTATAAATGATTAGGTCATGAAAAGTGGTTAAGCAAGCATTAAATAGAATTATCCGACGCTTCTTCATTGACAAGTTTCTAACTCCATTTGATAGAAATTCAAAGCAACACACCAGATGTGGGATAATTAAACTTATTAATTAATTAACTAATTAGTATTCAATTATTATTCTTAACAAGTGGGACGCGAGCCTGTCGTGTTAAAGATGGACACGTGGGAAGGGGTGGCAAATGATAGTCAGGTAGACCCTACAAATGATTTGGCATGATGGAGCATTCGATTCTTAAGGATATGTGTGCAATGATGATTGTGGAATGTAGTTAGGGCAATGATAGAGTATATTACTATTACTATTACTAATTGAGCAGTAGAAATGGTGGTGATGGAGATAAGGTTTCACATGTGTTCCGGGCTTTAAGGCTGCCCACCAGTCAGAATGTGGGATTGTGCTCTTTGTTTGGCTTTTTGCTCACCCCTACCTACCGTCCATGTCAAGGTAAGCCAAAGCCACCACCACTTTTGTCTGCATTTCTACCACAATTTTGGTTTCTTCATTGTAATCTACGTTATCGCTCACTCCACTCATTGCCATCAATTCATATGTATACACATCGCATATGTATGATATAATATTTTGTTAATAGTAAAATTAATAATATATAAGAAATACATGTAATTAATGATTTAAAGTTTGAATTATATCACTTAATTAAGCTTGAACATAATCTATATGATAAATAAATATTTTAGAAAAGAAAAGTGTTATATTACGAAATGGTGGAAAAAAGAAATATTTCCATATATCCAGTTAGCTCTTTAGTTTATTTAGAAAAATCATACACAGTAGAAAAGATAACCATAATATTATAAAATAAATTAGAAAGATCAATTTGCAATATGGTTACGGAACTTGTCTAATCTTGAAACAAAAATCGCTATTTCTTAAAGAAAATATACATACAAAACAAAAGGAGATGCATGCAAAAGAAGAAAAAGACCTATCTAACTATGCATTCTTGACCATCGTTAATTTATTTTTTAATTAATACTTGTGGTTAATACATACTTAATTAATTAGTTCCTTAAACATATACGAGTAGAATAATAATATGACATGTCATGTTGTATGACTTTGAGATATATACGGTATATAGAATATAATAATAAATATAAAAAAGGGTTGAAGTGGGACAAGAAAAGTCTAGTCAGAGTAACATAATCATCCTAGATTTCCAGGAGGTGAAAGCATCAGCATTGCACCGACTTTTCCAAAAGCATAACCTTGCTTGCCCCACTTTAGATTGTCTTCAATCTTCCCCCCTATTCTTTCGTGGGACTTCACTTTCAAAGGGGAGCATCATGCCTACCCTTTAAATACTCTGACTCGGATCTCTTTCTCCACATCGACACATATACATGTCGATAATGTAACTCACCTATTTACATATATACTAAGGACATTTGCCATCTCCTTTATGGCAAGCTAAAAGGAAAAAAAAAAATGTAAGATCATATATAGTTTTGAAACCGATAGGCACGGTTGGATTAAAGAGTGGACTGCAGTGCTAAGCGAACTTTACTTGAAAAGATTATTGTGAGTTTGGATTCTAAAACTGAATGGTACGCATTTCCTGACAATGCTTACTCATGTCTTGAATGTGTATTGGATGAGAAACACCAAACATGAGTAGGGTTTGGGTGTTTACAACGGTGGAAAGATGAAGTGTATGTTTCCGTAAAATAATGGGGAGAAAGTATTGGATCAAATTGGGGTGTCATAACATGCCCTATCTTTGAGTGGAGACATGCGCGTGTATTGTGGCTCCAAAGCACAAGAAATGGATATTAAATTAATAAAGGAAATTTGAAGATATTTATGGATTAAATTAATAACAATTAAAATTTTTTTATTAAAACAAGATATTTTGACTATACACTAAAAAATGATAAAATAAAAATAATTTTTATAAAGTTTTTTTTATTAATTTAATTCATAGGCAAAACTATAAACCTGTTTAAATAAATATAATTTTTATAAAATAATGACATAGCTAACTTGATAGGATGTTATTATGCCGCCCATAAAGCCATTGATTTACCATGTTTTCATTTTTGATACACGTTTTTTTTTCTTTATCAGAAAAAAAGGGTTGGATTAGATTGTTTTCCGATAATTAATGTAGATATTTGTAGTTCCTTTAGTGCTTAGCACTCTCCCTTTTATAAAAAAACCCGTTTATGGGTCTGGGAATCCATCCGGCCCGCTAGACCTACCCGATGAAAATACTGGTCTTTTACAATCTTTTTTAAGCCCAAACCCAATTTGGACTAGACCTACGAGTCCAAAACCAGCCGAGAAATATTAATTTCCTTGTCTATGTGATGCGATTTGCCTCCAAGAAGGTTTGTTGAGATTCCCTGGCTGTTACCAGACAGAATCCGAAACAATCGATCTCCCCGCCAGCAAGCAAACATTGGACGGCACAGTCGAGCGAGAGCTTTACCCATAGTTTATATCATCTATTGTGTGCTTTATAAATTTACAGTAGCTTGTCTCACTATAATTTCAGTTTCAATTCCAAATCAAGCAATCGACAAAGATGTGCTACGAGGTGAAATGCTCGAGTTGCGGCAAAACGACCTGGGGTGGTTGCGGTAGGCATGTGCGCTCTGTTTATAAGCGCATCCCGCAAGGCCAACACTGTCTTTGCAATGGATGGCCTGGCGTTCATCCGAATAATCCCAACGCCGATGCTGCTCAAACCTCTTCCTCCTGTACTGTTCTTTGATTTCTTCACTGTTCTTCATTTATGTATCTATCAAATAAACAAAGAATATGATACTCCATTGATTGCTATTGTAATTTGTTTTTATAAAGATTTTTATTGCTATTGTAATTTGTTTTTATAAAGATTTTTTCTGCAATTTCAAGGAAAATTCCCCTTCGCTTCCATTTTAGGAGAATTTTATGAAAATAGTAAAGCGTAATTCCTCAAAATCGATACGGCACCGACGTAACAATTCGTTTAAGATAAGTTGGGAGTTGCGACGACGCTACTTCCAACGTAAGAGAGTAAATGACAGATCAGTATTTTATAAGTAGCGACACGTCGCATGTCAGAATTTGTTCGATTTCAGCAATGCGCGCTAACTCACTCATATTATCCAAAATATAAGACAGCCTATAGGAAATAATCTGGCCCGTCATCACCGTATCATTTTCACGTCTTCGACTCTGTATACAAAGCCAGCTACCGTCAAAGTCGAGCGAGAATCCGAAAAGCATAGATCTGTTGTTTGATCTTTTAAATTTAAGAGCTTTTCATACATGGCAAAACTCTCATCGATAACTTATCACAATCATCTCTGCTTCATCAGAAGTCCTCATCTTCATTTCTCTTCATCACTAAAGGCACTTCTTCTCCATCTGAAAGATAATCAATTGTTAAAAATGCCATTATATTTAACTGACTCAGACGATTAATTGATCCCAACGATTTCAATTTGATGCTTGCTGCAGCGTAATGATCAGCTCCGTTTCTCTCCTCCCTGTCCAGGCATGATCACTCGTATAACAACTTTTGCTACAAGGTTAAAAATGACTCCATCAGACACTCAAAGGTTAAATATATTCCATTCTTTTTTTAAATTAATTTTTTATTTTTTTTATTTATCACTCTCATGAAAGGTCTGTTGTTTTCAATTAATTGTTTATGTTTTCTCCGGTTTTACTATTTTTTTTATTAAAGAAGAGAATGTATTCAATAATAATGTCTACTGTTGCATCTAATCTGCAGTTGTCGTGATTTGCTTAAATTTTAGTTAATTAACTATTAAAAGAATTGTGATTGTGACAAACTTTTATTTAAAACATCATCAAAACATCTGAATTGCGCAATGATGTTAGTTCACTTGGCTGGGACAACCTTGGATTCGATCATGTACCCACTGACTATATGTTTGTAATGAAATGTTGCGGAGGCGACAAGTTTTCAGATGGTGAGTTGAAGACTTTTGGGGAGATTGAATTGAATCCATTTTCTTCTGTCTTGAACTATGGACAGGTTAGAGTTAAATTTCTTTGTTCTTATGCAAATTTTTGGTAGTTCTTTTTTTATTCCTCATATGTTCCATAGTCTTTACTCTATTATCCCAGTCCATTAACTACTGTCCAGTGTTTGCTTTTGTTATAGGGAATAATTGAAAATTTGAAAGCATACAAGAAAGATAATGAATCTATATTATTATTCCGTCCTGAGGCAAATGCATTGCGAATGACAATGGGAGCAGACAGGATGTGCATGACTGCACCAACTATTGATCAGTTTGTGGAAGCGGTTAAAGTTACTGTTTCAGCAAATAGACGATGGGTAATTTTGGTTCTTAAGAAAGGAAAATGTTTGCTTAATGTATTCATTGTATCTTTAAGATGTTATGATCTATTAGTCATGTGGCTCAATTCCATTATGCAGATCCCCCCTCCAAATAAAGGCTTCTTACACATTCGACCCCTACTCATAGGCAGTGGACCTGTTCTTAGTGTTACACCCTCTCCTGAATTCACCTTTTTGATTTATGTTACTCCAGTAAGGAATTATTTTGAGGTATGTTGTTTCATTTTTTTTGCTTTTTATGCTCATCATGGAGATTTAATTCCAAACCTTTTTACCATTGCAATATGTAATCAACCTATTATGAACTTGTCATCATATGTTGTTTTCCCCTCCACATACCATTCTTTTCCTTTAGATGGATGTTTTTTGCAGGTAATAATTGTGATTGTTGGCAATGTACTCATGTTTTCTCATTTAATATTGACAGAGTGGTGTAGAACCAATTAACCTGGTGGTTGAAACTGAAACCCATCGCGCAGTTCCTGGTGGAGTTGGAAGTATAAAAGCTATAGGAAACTATGCTATGGTAAGATAATTATGATACGAAGTGGCAGAATACTTGGTAATCAGTCTTTTCATTTTAGGAATTTGAGTTGGCTAGTGCAATCTTTATTCAATGTGCTTTTGAGTGTATTAGTCAAAAAACTCCAGTCTTTAGAACTTAATTTAAGAATAGGAAATGTCCTTTTCATTGTAACTGAAATGTTATAAATTATAACATTTTCATTTGTAGATTGTAAAGGCACAAGCTGCAGCTAAAGCAAATGGTTTTCATGATGTTCTGTATCTTGATGCTGTTCACAACAAATATTTGGAAGAAGTTTCTGCTGCTAACATTTTTGTTGTGAAGGTATGCTTATATTTCTTATTAAGTAACAGAACTATGGGATGACATAGTTGCAATGTCAAAATTGAATAATAACGAAGGAGAGATGAAAAATTTGCCCTGTTATGAAGCTATTTTCGATACTTGAAAGCATACAGTGAATGTGATGATGTCCATGCCTAAGGTTTTTGTTTTTGTTTTTGTTTTTTTCTTTTATTAAAGAAAACCAAGGAGTCTGTAAAGATTTTGTCATGAAGCTGATTTTGATACTTTTCCTTACGATCTATATCCTCCATTACATGTTTTATGTTTCTGAATGATGAAATCCTTAATCACAGAATCTGTTAATATCTCTTCACAAATTAACCTTAAATTCTTTTTTTCCAGTCCATTGCTTCATACAGAGTTCTATATTTAGTATGTGAACACATATCCAAAGTATAATTTCAAATCAAATCCTGGTTAGCTTCTAAGTTTAATGTCCTTGATGCCATTTGCCATTCTCTCTGATTTGCAATTGTAACACATGTCAAAAAACGGATTTTGTGAATTGATATTGTTATATGCTTACTTCTTAAAGTTTCATATCTTCAGTCAATAAAAATTCAATTAGAATTTGTGGATGATATGCTCTTTTTCAACTATTTCATTAAACATCAACCTGAAACGCATTCTGTTAATGTAATAACATCTTATACATCTCATGATTGAATTTATTGCCCGTAATTATCAAAGAAATTGTGCCCCATGTTCTGCTTATAAATATTTGCAAGCAGAAAAAACTTGCTGCATGTGTTCTGGTGTGAACTTGAAAGTATTCATTCGCCACAGATCTTTCTGTTGGCTACAGTTTCATCTTTTCCTTTTCTCTTGATTTTAATCTTTCATTGATCATGAACACCCAGGATAAAACAATTTGTACTCCAGCACTAAGGGGGACAATTTTACCAGGCATTACAAGGGAAAGTGTTATTGATATTGCTCGCAACCTAAGGTTCCAGGTATGTCTTCTGAGCCAGCATTCCACGATGACTAGGTGAAAATTTTAAAATCCCTGATACATGCAGCTGGAAATTTTTTGAATACCATTCACTTGTTTCTATTTGAAATATTTTGATGGCTCAGTGAATATGCCAAACAATGCTTTTTTTGGCACTTGTGCTTTCTAGAATTAGTCCTAGAGGAGTTTTGCATGCTTTTTGTGGCAAAGGCGAGCTGTTGCATCGTGCACCTAGGACACTGGGCACTTTCTTAATGTTATTATGGCTTTCAGCTGAATTTTCAAGTTGATTACTCTGAATTGCATTGTTCCTTAAAGAGTTGATCTTGAGAGAGTTTGAAGAATGTGCTTATTCATCTTTCTTGTATGTTAATGGGGGCTTTTGTTGAGATTCTTCTACTTTTACTTCTTCATGCGTAGAGGATATGCTTGTGCTTGCGGTCCCGTATCACTGGAAAGTGAGACTATTCTCCGTATATTCTTTTTCTTAGTGAAATAATGTACTTTTGAAGGAATCAAGAGCACCTGTCTTCTTCCAGGAAACACTAAGATGTCAGGTTGACAAGAACGCAGTAGATTAAGTGGTCAAGCATCATGTCTTTTCTTGATATTTTTCTATCTTAATGGCAATCTCTCCAGTAGCCCCTTTTTGCAAACAAACTGCTGTAGAAACGTGCATTTCATAAAATAGATGGGAATTTTGAGGATTCCAGAGAATGAAGAGGTCATTTATATTACTGGACAGGTCGAGGAGAGACGCATCTCAGTTGAGAAATTGTTTAGTGCTGATGAAGTTTTTTGCACGGGAACTGCAGTCGGTTTATTGCCCGTCGGCAGCATAATTTACCAGGGAAAAAGGTAAAGTTCTTATTTTTGCCTCAATGAATAGTATCAAGATTAGGAGGTCAATGTCTCATAAAGCTTACTGGGATTAAAAATTAACCAGCTAGCCTAGCTGACATGCCTAGAAATTTGAAAGATATTCTGTCATTGTAAGATTTTTACATGAGATAAATTTGGCTATACTGCTATACACTTTTTTATTGATACTTCGTTTTTCTTTTGTTTGGGGGTTGGTTACAGGTTGTGCTATAAGAGTGGTGGACTTGGTACCGTATCCCAAAAGCTGTCTTCTGAACTTACTAATATGCAGATGGGCCTCACAGATGATAAAATGGGTTGGAATATGGTTTTGAGATAGGAAGAGAGGTCACTTGGTAATTTAATTTTCTTAATAGTTTTTGATAATTGTCAATTTATCTTGATTTCATAGGCACTGTCCTGCCTTGTCTATCGGATAATATGATTCTTAAAGAGGCCAGCCTCTCGATCCTAAGATCGTCTTGCGAGATGAAGTTATTATTAATGTACTCTCCTTCTAATACTACTGCATCGACTTGCGAGATGAAGACGCGATTCAGACATGGAATGTGAAATGGCCCAAATGGCCTAAAACCTTAATGCTATTTAGATGGAGGTTTATGAAAGGCGCAACCCGAACCTCTGTCAAATCAATTTCCAAACCTTAAAAGAGATGATAAACCTAATTTGCCATTATATTTTATTATAGTGAAACGTCATGTAATCGATGTCCCTTTCGGAGAGTGCAAATCGTTTTCTCCAAATTCCAAATATAAATTTCTGGTCAGAACACCAAATATGGCCGGTTAGTAGTGTAACTGTGCAAGTTGAGGTTGCCATTTTTTTTTTGATAATATAATATAATGGAAATTATCAAGTTTTGCAACCACCTCTCTTTATCACAACAAAGTTAAAGTGGAGTAAGCAAATTTAAGTGAATCGATTGATTAATATTTCCACGGAAAGAAAAAATAGTGTGCCCGAGATTTTTTCAAGTTTTTCAATTCTTCAAGCCTTTTTATGCATCGTGTAACATAGAAACATTTCTTACTCTGTAAAAACAAAGTACAGTATTAGAAAAAAGAACGTGAAGCTGGACATGAAAATGCTGAAATGGAACAGCTAATCCTCGTGGGATGTTGTTCTGCTAAAATATTTGTCAAACATAGAAAATGGGAATCTGTATTTGGACCCAATAAAAGTTTTGAGCAATACTGAAAATATGAAATTCTTTTCGCCGACACAAACGTGTCTGTCTATCTTATCTTACTGCAGTTCTAATAATTGGTTCTTTAGTCCAAATCCCCTCTCTCTCTCTCCCTTATCATATACGTGGCCCTGTGTGTATTCATATAATAACTAATTAATTATAAATCTTAGCATTGGAGAAAAAATAACACATTCTGGAAATTGATTACTATCCTGATCAATACTTTATTGGTGATAATTAATAATTTTTATTAAAATTTATAAGTCTGAAACAAAGTTCAAAGGATATAAAAATTAAAAATTATTCCTATTCTTTACAAATGATTGTCAGAATTTTAAGAAATTTAAATATAATCAATTTTCTTTTTACTAAAAAAAAATCTTATATTTACGAATTATGTCTGAGTTAATAATATAGTCTATGCTCGTAAAAAGAACTTTTGAGTTTGTGATCCTAATAAATATACTTACAGAAAAGATATTGAGTTTTAACAGTGATTGATTAAGTCCTAATTAGGACCAGACAGCATCTAATAATTGACGACCCGTCCTTAGTAGCTGTCTCTTCAACTGTAGCCTCCCAATCGCAATATTTCCAACCATCAATAACTGACCGCAGTGCCTAAATCAAATGCAAGCTGACACCCGCGCGAGTAAGATAAGCGACAACAAGCCCAAGCTATCATGGGATTATGACCTAACTCTCTCCTATCCATTTCCAAGAAGAAGAAGCATGCACGAGTACAAAAGTACCTAACCACCCTGCACGAGTACAAAAGTACCTAACCATCCTGTTAGTTCCGTATTCAATTGGTCCATTCTTCTTCTGGTACTTTTCTTTTTCTGTCCTGCACTGCTCATTCCATACAAATTTTCTCCATCTCCAAAAAAATGGAAAATTAAAAATCAACCCTTTGTACACTCATATATTACAACCACCAATATCCTCTGTCTTAATTTCAAGATACTCTGTTTCAGCCTATACTTCAAGAAACGACCATGATTCACTCAAAATCTGGCATTCGCACTCTGATTCAATCTCTCCGGCTTGGTTTTAATATTCAATCAAAGGTTCATTATTTCTTACTTGGTCGTTTTCTCTTCGGCAATAAACTTAAAATGATATACTCAACTAAGGTGATATGTATATTAATTTCCAGTTTGGAGCTTACTTTATATTTCGAGCTGCATCTTCTCTGCAACAAGCATACCAACCATCAACTCGCAGGTTTGGTTTAGTAATTATTTAGATATGAAGTCCATGCAGCTTTTGAAAACTGTTTTTTTTTTCAAATTTGGTTCAGTGATGATGAATATGCTGATTTGGACTGGGATAATCTTGGATTTGGTCTCTTACCAACTGATTTCATGTATATAATGAAATCTTCTGAAGACGGGAATTTTGAACGAGGAACCCTTAGTCGTTATGAAAACATTCCATTGAGCCCTTCTGCAGGAATCCTAAATTATGGCCAGGCAAGTAATTAATTAATTAATAAACATTCCCAAAACATTGAGAGATTCTACTGATTAATTAATTAATTAATCTGTTTCAGGGACTCTTTGAAGGAACAAAAGCATATAGAAAAGAAAATGGAGGCCTTCTTTTATTCCGTCCTGATCTAAATGCCATTCGCATGAATATTGGAGCTGAGAGAATGTGCATGCCTTCTCCTTCCATTGATCAATTTGTTAATGCTGTCAAACAAACTGCCCTTGCTAACAAGCGTTGGGTAATTAACTAATTAATTCTTCAAGTTCTATATTTTTTTAATTAAAAAATTAATTTTTATTTGTTATTTTTATGTATATATAAGTAGGTTCCTCCTCCAGGAAAAGGGACTTTGTATATTAGGCCATTGCTAATGGGGACTGGTCCTGTACTGGGTTTGGCACCTGCACCTGAATACACATTCCTCGTTTATGCTTCGCCCGTTGGAAACTACTTTAAGGGAGAGTTTGCGCCTTTGAATCTATACGTCGACGATGAGTACCACCGCGCTTCTCGCGGTGGAGCTGGAGGCGTTAAAACGATTAGCAACTATGCTCCGGTGAGTTCTATTAATTTCTCAAGATTTTATATTTCCTGTGATCGGATCGTAGTAGCTAATCTTTTCATTTCAATTTGCATAAACAGGTTCTGAAAGCAATTACAAGAGCCAAGAAGGGAGGGTTTTCTGATGTACTGTATCTTGATTCTGTTGAAAAGAAATACTTAGAGGAAGTCTCTTCTTGTAATATTTTCATCGTCAAGGTATTAGCTTACGTAATTAAACTATTTTCTTTCTTTTATATAGTCATTAATTATTTTTTTTATTTAATAGTATTTATTTTGAATCTTGTTAGGGTAACGTTATTTCAACTCCTGCTACAAACGGTACTATTCTTCCCGGGGTGACCCGTAAAAGCATTATACAAATTGCTCAAGATCAAGGCTATCAGGTAATAGCATTTTTATATGTACCTATTTTAGGCACGCTGTTAACCATTTATCTCTAATTTATATTTCTAGCTTCGCCCCTGTTCATGGATACGTTTGTTTCAGGTTGAGGAACGCGTTATTCCAGTGGATGAACTAGTCGATGCTGATGAAGTATTCTGCACTGGAACTGCTGTGGTGGTTGCTCCTGTTGGTAGTATTACATGTCAAAGTAAAAGGTAAGACTTATTATAGTTATTTTATAAAACTATTTAATAATTGATTATTTATTTATATTATATACAGAATTGAATACAAAACGGGCGCTGGCTGTACGTCCCAAGAGCTGTGCTCAATTCTTGTAGGAATCCAGACGGGTGCGATTGAAGATAAGAAGGGTTGGACCATTGAGATAGAGTAGAGAGAGCTCGTTTCTTATTTATTTAAGTAATTCCTATTTTCTTTGTTTTCTAATTAATATGTAATTAAACTTATTTTTAGTTTAGGTTATTCGTTTTAGTCTGTCTTACTTTATTGTTTGCAACTCCATGCATACCTCTCAAACTCAATACTCTTAAGAAGTGTCTCAATTATTATTATATACGAATAATAGTAATTAGCCAAATTATTGAATACTAAATTCAAGAAAATAAATAATTGAATATATCAAGCTAATTATTTATAATATTGAATATTCAAAATATTAATAAAATAAAAATTTAACTAAAAGTATGCTAAAATATTCATAATATCAATTGATGGCTTCATTATAATATGTAGATTTATTTTGGCTTCACATTAGCACAGTCGCTAGCAATGGTTCCAATTTAAATTTCACCAAATTTTATAAACTTTATTCTGCATTAAGAAAAATATTGTAAAAACTATGAATTTAGTTATTAAATTCAAATTTACATTACTTAGCTCAAATCCGTTCATACTATTTAAAACTAATTGAGGAAAATTGTGAAATTAATAAGAGGTTTTTGAATATATAAATATTAAAATATACAATAAGTAACATGAAATAAAAAAACATGTATCGAAAAACATGTACGTGTGAACATAAAAAATATCAAGCTGTGATGCACGGACATGCTAGCTAGAAATTTAACGTTTCCGTGTTTTGAAAATAGAAAACGGCTCGAAAATGTGTTAAATCTGTTTCTGTAAATATTGAAAATCGGACACCCATCCTCCCTCCCCTGAACGTTTCTTGCATCAAAATCAAATTTAGATGATTTGCAAATCTTAATTTGAGAAACGACAAATAATCCCACTTTTAATTTCAATATTCAAACTTCAAAAATTTAGCAGAATTTTATTGTCTTTTTCCATTTTGACATTTGAATTTTTTTTTCTTTTTGCTTAATTGAATATGAAACTTATGAGTTGATTGTCTTTTAAGAATTTTAAATGTACTATTTCTAAATTATTTTATATTTATTCCTATATTTTTAAATTTTATAAATAAAACTCTATATTTTTTTATATTTATGCGTTTCTCCCATGTTTATATTTTCTATATTTTTTGAAAATGTCATTTTCTCGTGTATTTTTCCATTTCCTCGTTTCTATATCCGTGCATTATAGATATCGAGACAATCAATTATTAAAATAAAAAATCTACGTTTTACAATAATATATTAAAATAAAAAATAAAAAAAAAATTCCTCGCAAAAAAATCCACTGGACCTCGTTCCTTGGAAAAGGAATACTTATCTCGCCACCGATCTCTGGCAGTTTGGGATGAGGGAGGCGACACCTAGCCTGCCTCGGCCCATTGCCATCCAAGCAGAACTCATATTTCTGGGCCAAGATAATGCATTCAACATTCTTCGTGGAGCACACCACGACATGTCGGTTTACATAGGACTCGCAAATAGATAGCCCAATTCAATTTCTCCGACGTAAAATTGGGAATATTAATTAAGTTGTCCCTTCTTTATCATGTTCCTTTCATTCTCTAACCTTTCTACCGCCATCCATCGTATCCCGATTTGTTATTTTTTGGTAATGTAGCTCTCAAGTTTTCAGATTCTAAAAATATCACTTTCACATGATTAAACAATGTCAAACGATTCTCGTTTCATCTTTATTCATAATATATATATATATTCTCTTTTTATCATAGTAATTTGCACTTCAATTGTTTTTTCTTATGGGAATCAAACTTTATTCTTAATTGCTTAAAAGGAAAAAAAAAAAGAGGTCGCCACTAAACATAAATTATGCATTAATTCACCTTAAGAAGGTGACTTTAAAAATATTCTTCCAATTATTGAAAATCCATACGCATGGCTTATTTCAATACTGTATCAATATAATGTCGATTTAATAAAATTAATTGTTTTAATAAAAAATAACATTTCAATATTATTGCAGAACATAACATAATATTTTTTTTTAAATTAATATAGCACATGATTTGTATGGATGTGCAAATATACTGAAAATCGAAATTATCTTTTTGTTGAAACTAAATCGATCAGTTCAGTTTAATTTATTTTTATTTTTCTTATAAAATAATTGTTTCGCAAATCCTTTAACTGAAAATTGAAATAAAAAATTAAAAATAATTTGATGGGTTCGGTTTTAGTTTTTTTTTTTTTATAAAATATACTCGTCCCTAATGGATTGGATAAGATGTGTGTTTGTTCATATCCAAAACGTGTAATGTTGGTCGTTCACCACATTTTATTTTATTATTTCTTCTTGAATTGAAATATTATACTGTTTTTAATATTTCTTTAACAAGGAAAGAAAGGGAAATGTCAAATTAAAAAATTCTTGAAAGGTTATATTTAAAACGTGACGCATATCTATTTCAGAGGGCTCAACCGCCCCTTTGCAACAGATGAAAAACAAAAAACATGTTCTTGCTAAATCTCCCATCTACCCAAGGATTTATAATTAATTATTCCTTTTAAAAATATTTGACCTAAAAGGTAAAATAAAATTACACAATTTAATATGTATTTTATTTTTTTGGGTTTTTTCTCTTAAAAATAATTCTATAATCTTTTTTAAATATAAAATTAATTTCGTTTTGAAATCCGTGATTATCAATCTTAATAACCGTTTTTTTCGCGATTTAAACCAACTCATCATCCACTGAATTTTAAACAATTGTTTATGGATTATATAGTTATTAATTTATTCATTTCGGTCACCTTTAGGTAATGTTGTCAATTCTTTTGGTTATATTTAAACATATTTGACTCAAAAAAGGGGAATTGACGAGGCAAAAGTCGTCCAAATCAGATAAAACGTGGCGTTATCATCCAAATCAGCTCAAGTACAACGTGGCATCGTGTTGCGTGTTATGTTCTCTCTGTAGTTTTTGGCACTTCCTAATCCTTGCCTTGGTTTTTCTTTCGACCCCACAAAACATCGGTGTCCTTCCCTTTTAATCCTTAATCCTATTCCTCCTGTCTTCTCTGCGAGTCTTCAGCTCCTCGGTTTCCGCAATCCTCCTTTTCTTTGATTATCTTCATCTATCTTTCCGTGCTTTAGTTTCGATCATTCTCTGTGTTTCAGTCGAGAAATAAACAAACAAATATATACAAAATAACAGAAGCAATGATTCAAAGGAGTTCAAGCTTGTACAGATTGGTTCGATCCTTACGTTATGGTTCTTCATCTCAGGTTGGTTAATTTTTTTAATCTTTAATCTTGATTATGTTATTTTTCTTTTCGTGATTATGTAAAAACGGGTTGTCCCATTTTCTTTTAGACGCAAAATTAAAGAATATTTGCTTCTTAATTAATTAGTCCATCATCGATCTCACAAAATTTTCTGCATGGTTGCAGCGTGGATCTTACGCTTGCTACTCGTCACATGCGACCAAACTGTTTCCTTCTTGGTAATAACTTTTCACCTTCTAAAGTAAAATACTCCTGTTTCTCCCCAGTTTTTGCTTTCTTATGCTTTTGGCTTTCTGTTGCTGTTATATTTAGTAGTGATGGCGAAGATGAGTATGCTAATATGGATTGGGATAATCTTGGATTTGGTATGACCCCAACCGATTACATGTACATGGTCAAATGTTCTAAGGAAGGAAGTTTTGAAACAGGACAACTTACTAGTTATGGAAATCTTGAATTAAGCCCTTCTGCAGGAGTCTTGAATTATGGACAGGCGAGCTCTAAATTCATTCTTTATCAAACTTGAAATTATTTTCCCGAAAGCGAAAATAACTGAATTGCAAAAGAAATGAGTCCAGGGATTGTATGAAGGCACAAAAGCATATAGAAAAGAAGATGGTCGTTTACTATTATTTCGTCCAGATCAAAATGCCATTCGAATGAAAATGGGTGCTGATAGAATGTGCATGCCTTGTCCTTCCATTGATCAATTTGTTGATGCAGTTAAACAAATTGCTGTGGCTAACAAGCGCTGGGTAATCAATTTTCTTGTAAACATTCATTTATCTGTTACCGCATACTAGTGCTTTTCATAGTTTACTTAATGACAAACCTTTATGCAAAATTATACAAAGGTTCCTCCTCCAGGGAAAGGAACTTTATATATTAGACCTTTGCTAATTGGAAGTGGACCTATTTTGGGTTTGGCACCTGCACCTGAATACACATTCCTCGTATATGCTTCTCCTGTAGGAAACTATTTCAAGGTTGGGTTTTATCTTCCTTTACTGAAAGAAAGCTTGTAACTTCTCTTTTGTTTTTGAATATAAAATTATAAATGCTGCTTGTGATATGTACAGGAAGGCTCGGCGCCCTTAAACCTATATATTGAGGAGGAATTTCATCGCGCCTCTCGTGGAGGAGCTGGAGGTGTCAAGTCCATCACCAATTATGCTCCTGTAAGTCAATTTTCTTTCAATTCTTTCAAATACTTTCTGGTCTTCTCAAACATATTTATGATATGCAGGTTCTGAGAGCAATAGCCAGAGCAAAAAGCAGAGGATTTTCTGATGTGTTGTACCTTGACTCGGTGAACAAGAAATATATAGAAGAAGTTTCTTCTTGTAACATTTTTCTAGTTAAGGTATTCTGATGAAGTATATATATATATTCTGATAAGTTAAAATTTTTCTGGAACATAATTACTGTCTTATGAATCTTGATTTTCCAGGGCAATGTAATATCCACTCCAGCTGCAAATGGGACTATTTTACAAGGTGTCACTCGGAGAAGCATAATTGAAATCGCTCGTGATAATGGTTATCAGGTGGAAGAACGAGCTATTCCGGTGGATGAATTGAAGGTGGCCGATGAAGTGTTTTGTACCGGAACTGCAGTAGGTGTTGCTCCGGTGGGCAATATCACATATCAGGGTACAAGGTAAACTAATGAATTAACTAATTACACTGCTGGGTTTTGATCATAAATTTGTAATTTCATTAAATTGATAAAATTTTTGTGCAGGGTTGAATACAAAATGAGAGATGGATCTGTAGCTCAAAAGCTGTACGCCATTCTTGAAGGGATTAAAACGGGTGTTATTGAGGATAAGAAAGGATGGATCGTTGAGATTTAGAAGATGCCGTTTGTATTTTTGGACGCTATTGGCACAGCTTGTGCATCAATTGGGAAGCCACTAAATTATTGCCCATAACTTCTTACTGTATTTATCGGATGAGTACATTTTATTTTATCTTATCAATAATGATGTGTCCTCCCATCAATGTTATGTTTTGTATGAATACTTCTAATTTTAAATTCTTGCCCATAACTCATGATTATCCAGCAGGTAGCGCAGTACATTCATGGCAACAAAATTATTTTTTCTCTTTTTTTTCCTAATCTCTCTATATATGCACACACTTTTGCCACATTTGATATGCAACAAAAAAATTTATGAATCAACCCAAAATCAAATTTAAATCAATCCAAATCAACAACTAACCCCAAATCCCTTCTCCCCTTCCTGACAGTCCCCTCCCTTATCTTTCCTTATTTTCCCCGTTTATCGGAGCTCAAAGTTTCTATCGATCTGACCAACTCACATCACCGATAGGACCTCTGACCACCGCTTTCCGTCTTTGTTCTTTTTCAAACAGCATTGATGAAAGAGGCAAAGGGTCTTGTCGATGGACACAACCCTCTTTCTCCCTTTTTTTTTTTGTAACTTTGGTGCTGACTAGAGCTTCTTGTCATCTTTTCTTCGCTGCTCACTCCATCTTCGGTCTCTCTCTCTTTAGGTGAACGCATCAGAAAGCGAGTCACAATCTCATAGTCTCTCTCTTTCTCTTTTAGCACTATTTTTTTGCTTCTTTGGCAAGACCGGCCACAAGCCTATGAGAGCAGTCAAGGGTCTGCCAATTACATACCAAATAACTTTACAGGCAATCGCTCCGATCAACTCCACCACTGCAGTGAACTGAAATTGGTTTAGTTTAGAAATAACTCAAATTCAGCGTGACTTTGCAGGAAAAAAATAGGATGAGAGAAAAAACATGTTCAATAATATTCTAATTTAGTTAGTAATAAAAAATTATTTTTTAATGATTGAAAATACCATTGAGGACTATTTGTATAAGTTCACACATACACAAAAAAAAAATTGGTTTTCACACGTTGCTGAATGAATTAATAAAAATGTGATGTTAAAAATTGTACAACTTTAGGGTGCCACCACAAGTTATAATCAAAGTAATGAATCCAAGTTAATTAGTAGACTATTTTCAGCCTATTTATATATACTAAATTATTTAAAAGTTATTATTGTCTGAAAAAATATATTTATTGATATATATATAGATTAAATAAGAATAAAATTAAATAAATTATTTACATCTAAAAAAATGAAATAAAATAATATATATGAGATGCAAGCATTTTTACAGCTTAACTTTATTATTGAATTTACTTAAAATACAATAGGAACAATAAAATATAAAATGATTTCATATAGCTTCATCCCAATTAATTTGGCTTCAAACATTTTTTAAGTGGATCAAGACTTAATTGTGCCTAATGTTATAGCTGGTTACTCATAGATTGTTTAATAAAAGTCGTTTAAATATAAATGACTATTAATAATAAAATTATTTGTATATGTATGTATTTTTTTGTTTGTCATGCACATATATATTTATTAAAACAATCATATTATTTTTGAGTTTGAGATCATATGAATATTATTTAAATTCTTAATAACATCTAATATATTCAAAATTTTTAAATAATTGTAAATAAAATAAATATATAAATATTAAATTAAAAAATGTATCAGTAACTATTTTTATAATCTCAACTTAAATGAAGCATCACATGTCTGCACTGAATAAATAAATAGGTTTAATATTTTCGAATCCCTAAATTATGACTAAATTAATTTCTTAACGTTTGAGTAATTATTTTAAAGGATCTAATTAATGTTACCGTTACATTATAAGGTTCTTTTATCCAAATTTTTATCTTTTTTTCATTTTATATGGACTAAAAAATTAATATTACTCAAAAGTGAGAGATCTAGATGTTGATTTAATTATAATTTAGAGATCTAAAAATATTTAATTCTTTATATTTAGGTCCTTCACTTTTAAATGATATTTACTTTTCAGTTTATATAAAATGAAAATTTAGATAGAAGGACGTTATAAAATAATAATTATATTAATTAATTTCTTTAAAATAATTACCAAAATATTGAAATATTGAAATATTAATTTTGTCATAATTTAGGACAAAAATATTAAACCTCATGTAAATTTACTCATTTGACTGTAATCTAAGGACAGCAGGGGAAAAAAGGGTAGCGGTAGGCAGGTGCAGTTGCAGTGTGACTCACAGGTGGTGGTTGATGTGTTTTCCTCTCGGCTTGAGGCTGGGTTTCGCAATAAGAATTTGTCGGAGGCGTGTGTTCTTTTATTGCGACGAGAGTGGGAGGTCCATATCCTAAAGATTTTTTGGGAAGCTAATTCGGTTCCTGATCAGCTGGCTAAAGTTGCTTTTGGTGGTCAGCGGGATTTGCAGATGTTTGTTTCTCCTCCTTTTACTGTTTGTGAGTTGTTACTTGCAGATTCAGTAGGAGTTTGCTGGCAGCGTTATAATGCTGTGTAATTGGGTCTCATCCCTCCTTCAGAGATCGATAAAAAAAAAAAAAAAAGACAGCAGGGGAAAAAAGGCAAAAACCAAAAAGACGGTTTGCATGGCAATTCTGTAGCTTACGGTCTTCACGTCTGAGTAAAAGAAGCTGTATAATCTGAGAATATGGAGTGCGTTGCTAGAGCTTCTGAAGCGGCAGAAGATGCCTGCAGGCTTCGCATACAAGAGATTAGAACCCAAAAGTTCTCTATAGGCGAAGGGGAACCAAACCCTTTAAACAAAGACCTGCATCAAGCGGTCACTGGCCTTTCTGCTGAGCTCTACACTAAAAATATCCACTTTCTTATGGAGCTCATTCAGGTTCCTAAACCTGCATTTTCTACTTCTTTCTTTTCTCTCTGAAAACCTTGTTATTTCTCACGGGTTCTTGTTTATTTTTGTTTTGCTTCTTCTTTCTTACTTGTATAGAATACCGACGATAATGAATACCCAGCTGGTGCAGAACCAACTCTTGAATTTGTGCTTACAAAGAAAGATATTACTGGGCTGAGTGCACCTGCAACACTATTGATTTTCAACAATGAAATAGGGTTTTCAAAGCAGAACACCGATTCTATTTGTAGCGTCGGCCGGTACACCAAGAAAGGAAAGAGAAAATTAGGGTCTATTGGAGAAAAAGGTAATATTATATTTTTTGCGTTTGTGGTTTTTACCTCATTGATAATCTTCTTATCAAGCATTATATAATCATAGTTTTTTGAAAGCAAAACTTTGTTGTCATTGCAAATATTAACACCATATTGTTCCCTGGAACGAAAGCCTGTTTGTTTCTTGATTTTGAATTCAGCAAGGAGTTTCTCTGTCATAGTTTTACCACTATTGGTCTCAATTTCTAGTTTTCTCCTGTTTTATTCTTAAACCGCAACATCACCATTAAGTTCAACTCATATTCTGTTTCTACATGCAGAAATTGGATTTAAAAGTGTATTTCTTGTGAGTAGTTGGCCTCATGTATTGAGCAATGGGTATCGGGTTAGATTCAGCGAAGAACCTGAGGAGGACCGTGGCATTGGTTATATAGTTCCTGAATGGGTCGATGGCAAGCCTCATGTTTCAGATATTCGTGATCTTTATGGGTCGAATAATGCTCTGCCGATGACTATTATAATCCTTCCTTTGAAACCTGACAATGTTAAAGCTGTAGGAGCCCAATTGTCAGAGCTGCACCCTGAGATTCTCTTGTTCTTGTCCAAGATAAAGAGATTGTATGTGCGTAATAGTGATTTTGATCCTAAAAAACCTGATAGCTAATCAACTGTCTCCATCTCTAGTGAGACTAATCACATGGAGCTGAGGGATAAAAGAGCAGATTCACGTATCGTTCATCTTGCAGTTAAAGAGAAGATGTCTGTTACGGAGGAGAGATGCAAATATTACTTGTGGAGACCAGCATTTCCTGCGAGATATGAAAACAGGGTCAACGCAAGAAAAGATGTGAAAGAATGGGTTTTGATGCTTGCTTTTCCATGTGGGAAGAGATTGAGGAGGGGAACTTCCTCTATTGGCGTCTTTGCATTGCTGCCTACAGCGATGGTGACGAACTTCCCTTTTGTAATTCAAGCTGATTTCATGCTTGCTTCATCATGAGAAACTATAATATTAGATAATAGCTGGAACTTAGGAAGTCTTGAATGCGTCCCTCAAGCATTTTTGAATGCTTTTATATCTTGTGTGAAGGGCTCCTCCAAATTGTTTTCCTTGCCTCAAGCTTTCAAGTTTCTGCCAGTGAAAACTTCTCCAATTCCAGAGTTTAACTCGATGAGGAGTTCATCAAAGCGGCTTTGCAAAGCACAAACTTTGTCCCTTGTTCGAGTTTACATGACTTTGCAAATTCCTTCTGATGTGATTATGATCCTGCCAGAGTTTCGGGATCTTTTAAATCAAGTGAAGAGATCAAGAGCCCGCTTTGAGTTGTTTATCTTCATTGCAAAAGCAGGTCTTACATTCTGAATTGGACAACAAAAAGTACAGTGCGATTCTAGATTTTCTGGGTGTGGCATCTGCTGCTGATAATTGTGATTGGTATGCTAAATGCATCAAAGCATGTAATATTGCAACCCTGGCTTCTAAGGAAGTCTATATTAAAGTTCTTTTCAACATGTACCACTTCTGAAGTACATCAGTTTGGAAGGGAATGTATAGTTGTGTACCCTTCTTGAAGCAAAAAGGAAGGGCATTAAGGTTCGATATGCCATACAGTCTGAAGTTCTTGATTGGCTAAGCAAATGTAATAAGGAGCTTGGCTGCCCTGGTAACATGTTTTTCTTGCCAAAAGCCACACAAAGGGCTCTTGTATGTCACCATAGATATTTGTTTCTCCAGAAATGGCTTTCATATGATGCTGGGGTGAAATCTTGTTCTGTACTTGATTATGGAAGTTATCTCAGTAATTTAGTTGCAGATAAGAAGGATGCGAAACTGGCAATTTAAATTTTGCACAATTTCTTTATCACTCGCATATTATGAATTTCATTGATGATCTTCATACCTCTATCTGCCAATGGATGCCTATTATTGATGGGTCCAATCACTTAAGAATACAAAGGGCTGCAACTCTTGTCTCTGCACCTGGAAGCAAATGGGGAAAGCTATTGGGAATGTCTACAATGTAAGTGGTCAATTTGCTGGAGAACATATCCCAGAGAAAGGGCTCCTTAGTTTTCTCACCAAGCACAGTAAAGCTGTGGATTTAGATGGAATCATCATTCCTAATGTTGGTTTATGAGTGGCATCTTCTCAATTGACATGTGAGCGATCCTTTCTACTTCTGGATTGGATCCGATGGAAAAGAAGTAGGGGCTTGCAATTACCTGAAAAGTTTGTCCAAAGTGTTTGCAATGGCAAATGGTTGAAGACCTATTCTGGATTTACTTCTCCTAATCAATCTATTCTCCTTGATGTTACTGGAAATGTTATTTTGGACATAATGAAAATGGGGAACTATGCCATTGTAGACCAGGAATTCTATGTGAATAAAATTGCCTTATATGTTGATGAACTGAAACTTCCTGGTGTGACGTTAGGGTTTGATGATTTGCAAAAGCTGGTACTTAGGCATAATAGATCTTGTGCTTCGTCGGGGATGAGTAAAGATAAGGCAGTTTCCTTGTTGATGTTTTTAGGATGCCTGAAGGCGGCCAATATGCTTGATGATGAATGGTTGAATGCAATGAAAATGGGAAGATGGCTGAGAACTTCTCAAGGATATAGTGATCCTGAGGATTCTATTCTTCTACCAGCGGAAATTGATACTCTGGTTGTTTTGAGCATGACATGTATGCCTGTTATTGATGAAGGGTTCTACGGAAGCAAGATTGCTTTGTTCTCATCAGAATTGGAGTTACTAGGAGTTGTGTCAGATGTAGGAGAGGTTTACAAATTGATTATTGAAAACATACTTTTTCCTATGAATTTGCCTGTCTTGGATGTTGATAGGGGCTTACTGATACTTAAATGCATCCAGCATTTAAGGTCTGCTTCAAGTGCATTGATTGAAAATATTAGAAATTGGCCCTGGTTGAAGACCTGTTCTGGTGGCAAATGCCCTGTGGAGTCTGTTCTTACTGATCCTGACTGGAGTTTCTCATTGAATGGCATTGGAGTTCCCATTATTGACAAAGCCTTCTATGGAGATGCGATCAGGTGTTTCGTGGCTGAACTTAAGATTATTGGGGTGGCTGTTGAATTTGACAGCACAATGAAGATTCTAGTTGCTCAGTTCAAGTCTCTTGTAGCTTCTTCTGGTTTAACTCCTGACAATGCTATTTCAATTCTAGAATGCTTCCAGTGGGTGAATCTTACTTTGCCATCATGCTTGCCAGAACTTTGCAACTGCTTTTCTAGAGAGGAGTGGTTAAAGACACGCCATGGTTACAAGACCCCTTGCGAATTGATCCTTTTTTAATTCCAAGTGGGGGATACTCTCACTGTTTATAGATCTCCCTCTTGTTGATGACTCGTATTATGACATCAGTATTTATGGTTATAAAGATGAACTTGAGCTGATGGGAGTCATAACTGATTTTATAGAAGGGGCTGTATTTGTGGCTAGAGGTCTAAACTGCCCAATTGAACCAAGCCTTGTTACTGCAGAGGGTACTATCTCACTGTTAAAATGTATCGAGTGTCTGATGGCAACTTCATGCGACCAATCTTTACCAGTCAACTTCATTGACCATCTAAGGAGTAAGTTGTTCAAGACTAATAATGGTTACAAAATGCCAGGGGAGTGTGTACTGTTTGATGCATCATGGGATGGCATTCTGCACCGAACTGATGCTCCAATTATTGATCAAGCATTTTATGGCACTGACTTGTCTTTGTACACAAACCAATTGAGGGTTATTGGTGTTAAGGTGGACCAAAAAGATGTTTGTTCTTTTCTCTCTGGGCTTCTTCTGACACTGATGGAGACACAGACGATAACCAGGAGTTACAGTTTTCTGATCAAGTTTTGTTGGAAACCAGCATCGACGAATTAATGCAACTCTTAGTTATGGATTCCTAACAGCATTAATGTTGGTGGACAGTGGGTGAGTTCTCAGCTCTGTATTCTTCACGATAGACACAATCTGTTTGGCTCCAAATTCTATCGTCTTGATAAATATTATGAGAAAGAGCTATTGTACATCTTCTCTTCTGCGTTTGGAGTTCTGGAATTCCCTTCTGTTGATGATTACTTGCAGCTATGGCGCAGCTGCATCTTAAGAGAGAATCACCAAGTGTCTCCTGTAGAATGCTGTGCCTTTTGGAGTTATGTTATAGAAACTTGGGAGTCAAATGAGGAGACTTTGAAAAATTCTCTTACCCATATTCCAGCCGTTGCATCTTCAAGCCACGGAATTTATTTGGTGAGGAAAGAAGAAACATTTATTCCTGATGATTTACATATGGCAAAATTGTTTTCCAGTGCCCACAGAATTCCTTTATTTGTGTGGTTACCTAAGTGGAGCTCTTCATCATCTTTGTCTCCAAGAAGACTATATATAAAATATATATCATAGTCTTGGAGTAAGAACCCTTTCTCAGTCAGTTCAGTGCATTATGAGTTGTGTGAGTGCATCTTTGGGTCAAAATTGCAAGAAGGTTGATCCGAGAAGTGGACCGATAACAAAGGGACTCATAAAAGTTATTTTGGGTATTCTTGCTGGCCCTGAGACTCAATTTTCAGAAGACAAAAGGCACAGGGCTGCAAAATCTGTTTTTGATCTCTCAGTTTATGAGCGTTGTGAGAATTCACTTCAAGTAAGTTACGTGGTGAACGTCTCTGAATGCACGCAATTGGAAGTGAAAAAGAAGAAAATGGTCTTCTGGGATAAAAGTCGGCAGCATTTGCTGATATCAATAAGTCGGGTTATGAAGACCGAAGGCACAACATAGAGTTTGTGTCTTGTTTTGCTGAAGAAATTGCAGAAGGATTACTGGGCAAAGAATTAGTATCTCGTTTGGTAAAGAGTCTCTCTGATTTCATACAAATGGCACAAATGTTCCAGTTCAGGGAAGATTCTGTGGACTTCTTGCTCACAAAAGCAAATTTAGAGCTATCAAAGGAAGATGAGGAGTTCCTTATTGCTGAATTTTCTTGCTCACGACATTCTGCTTACAGTCTCCGAGAGCGTTCGCCATCAAGTTTTCTAATGCCATTAGGTCCTTCGACACCATTAGCTTCATACAAGAAGAGACGCAAACGTTACTGACCGTTCTTTCGTACCTTATGTGTATGCAAGAAAGGTAACTCGGGTAAAACCTTCTGCACTTCCGTAATGTATATATTGATATATATATATCTTGCAAAACCAGAAGGTTATCGACCTTTTTCTAGTATTTTGTGCATGTGAAAAAAACTTCCCTTTACTTTCATGATAAGGGAGTTTTGTGTATTCGACTTGCTTTATGCATAATGGAATCAATATTCAAAGTCCAAGTGAGAATTGGATTTTAAAAATAAAAATTACAAGTAAGAATGAGATTCGGAGTTCATATATTTACGGCCCAATATAGAAGTTTGATCGTCTTGATGGGCTGGCTGATGGCATGGGCTCTCCATTGGATCGATATCAATATGAAACCCAGTACTCTTGTGCTTCAAATTGTTAGAAGACAATGGAAGGATTATGTGGTTACTCGATCAACTGACAATCAAAGGCTAAGTATGAGTTGATTAATTAAAGCAGAATGTGTTAATTAATTTGAATCAAGTGTTTAAAACAATCATTTGTATCTGAATTCTGAAACACTGTATTAAAGTTCCTGTGGAGTCGTTGACTTAGAAAATTACATACAGCAAGTTAATGTAGAATTGTATTGACCCAAATCCCATAAACAAATATCAGCAAGATATTGTTGTCTGAGAAAAACATGACGAGTTAGAGAGCAAAACACTAAAATCCCATTTAACATTCCCTGCAATTATGATTTTGTGTCTCTCCCATCAATTATCTTTTTTTTTGGGTTTCAAATATACCTTCTTGCGTGTCAAAATCCAATAATCCTGAATTATAACGTAATTGTAAATAAATAATTTATTTATGGCACTTGGGATTATATTTGTTGCAGCGCAATTACTTCATTGGATTCGTATGCAGTCCATGTCAATTTGTCACGAGTGCTGAATTGCCAATTTTCTCTATCAAACAACCATGCACCAACCATGTGGAAAAATATGGGTTCCCAAATGTACGATGCCATTTCTAAATTAATTAACTATCATTTTCATTTACAACGATACCACAGAGTAAATATTATATCCAAACTTTTCTTGTTCATTGCACATAACACAATATGCAACATTTGTCCACACATGGGTCTGGTCTTCTCCAAGATTTCTGCTTTAGAGCCAACAATTTGTCTTTCTTTCTTCGATGGATTGTAAACCACATGTACTACTGTCTTTTCCATGGAGACCTGCTTAATTATTTCATCTCATTGCCCAACTCCCTAATGTGTCAATTTCTCCTATTTATAACCAAGACAAGCAGTCACTTTATTAATGCACCAACTTTCACCAACAAAATGGTGGGTTCATTTCTTCATTTACATTTTACATTTTTACTATAGCTGTAAATTATGGTTTCAACTACCTCGAATCATCTTTACTTCATTATTTACCATAACTTCACTTTAATTTTTTTTTGATTGACTTGGTGTGTAGTGCACATACTCTCGTTACTTTAAACACGTTTTAAGTTTGTCGTTTTGGAAATGGTAAAATTAGTTGTATTAAACTAAGATTGAGATGAAGGGATCATCTAGTTGAAAAAAACATATTCCCATTTAGCTCAGTCACACATATATGCAGCTCTATACACTTTCACGTCAAAAGGGAGATTCAGGATATTTCATATATAGCCTGGATGAAAGTTGGGTTCAGCTGTCCTGCGAATCCACATTGTCATCAGAAAGGGTTTTTCAAACTTGTGGGTCCACCCAAACTGACTAGACTGAATTCATATACAAAAATCGAATTGAAAAAAAAATTAATAAATACTATTTTTATATATATTTTTTCTGTTGTGTTGAGAAATGAAAAATTATAAAGTGAATTAATCATAATCACTAAACTCTATGTTTTATTAATATTTAAATTAACTGAAGTAATATAATCAAAATTAATGATTAAGCGAAGACTAGAGAAAAGAAAAATTAAAGCTAGCAAAGACTAATGAATTGGATATATCTGAATAATAAAGAGTAGCGGTTCTTTATTGGCTGCAGAAAGAAATGCAACGATGACTGTTTTGCACTAACGGGAAGAAGGTAAGCGAGGAGGTCAAGTAAATCCACCCTTTCGATGTGACACTTGGCAGCAAATACGATGCACCTTGACCGTTTCTTTTTTATATTTAGGATAAACCGTAAATAAGTTTATAATTCATATTATCACTTTATCTTAAAATAATAAAAATTATATATTTTTAGATTTTTATTTATATATTGTGAATATTTTATAATTTTATCTGCCCTAATGTATTAATTTGACCATAAATTTTAATCGATTATTCTCTTAGCTAGTCTTTTGAATTTTACGAGAATTCAACTATGATGATTATGTCTTTCACCGTAGGGATTCAATCGGAATTTTAATTTTTTATATTTTATTTGTACACTGAAATATGTAAATTTTTTAAAAAATTTCAAAATTCATAGAGATAATAGTGAAAAATATAAAGTTAGATATATGCATTAAGGGAATTTTTCTAACCACGTGTTGCATTTTAAAATGTACATCCCACTGACTGAATGGATAGGATTATTATTAGACAGAGTCCCAAGAAAATTAAGGACATGGACTGAACAGAAAAAATAGATTCTGGACTAAGTAAGAAAGACAAGAGGAAAAACCCTATTCTCTTCTCTTCTCTTCTGGCATTCCAATTTCTTTCTCCAATTTTATATTACCCAAATAAAATCCCTTTATTCCATGCCCTCCTTTAAAAGTCTTATGGCTGTTTCAGGAGCCATGTTTATTCAGCTTTTATAATAATAATAATAATATATTCATATAAATAATACTCTCCTCTCTCTCTCTCTCTCTCTCTCATATAATTGCTTTCTTTTTAGTTAGAAACAATCAAGAAAGAGAGACAGAATAAGCTAAGAAGCTAAGGTTAAGATATCAAAGTTCAGAATCAAAGAAGTGAAAGAGAAAGAGCATCCTAATAAAAAGGTATGGGGAGGGCTCCTTGCTGCGACAAAGCCAACGTGAAGAAAGGGCCATGGTCACCTGAAGAAGATGCTAAGCTCAAGTCTTATATTGAGCAGCATGGAACTGGTGGCAATTGGATTGCTTTGCCTCAAAAAATTGGTATATATATAGATATTTTTTTCTTTGATCATTTCCTTAATTATCTAAATATAAAGGGAGAGCTTTCTTTCATTCATTATTTTCTTCCTGTAATTGATAAAAAGAGAAAACAAAAAGAAATAAATATGTGTACTAATTCTCATGCATATGTTCATAATCATATCTGCAGGGCTCAGAAGATGTGGGAAGAGCTGTCGCCTTAGATGGCTAAACTATCTTCGCCCAAATATTAAGCATGGAGGCTTTTCTGAAGAAGAAGATAACATCATTTGCAGCCTCTATATCAGTATTGGGAGCAGGTAATTCTTTAAATTAATTACTTATGTACTCTTTATTTAATTTGTTCAATCAAATTGGTCATTTGATGTATGTACTCCTTATCAATCTCAAGTTTGACCTGCAAATCACTCAGATTTTATATATGTTAGGTATTTTTTTTGACCTAGAGTACACACTCAATTAATTAAATTATATGTAGTAACGAATCATCTTTGGTTGCATAAGCAGGTGGTCTATAATTGCAGCACAATTGCCAGGAAGGACTGATAATGACATAAAGAATTACTGGAACACAAGGTTGAAGAAGAAGCTTCTTGGTAAGCAAAGGAAAGAGCAACAGTCTCGAAAAGGTAGTCATGGCCTAATTAAGCAAGAAATGAAGAGATTAAATGGCAATCAAATGCTTTCACCAAATATTAACAATAACCAAAACTCTTATTATTGGCCAGAACTTCCTTTTCTATCTCCTGTACCCTTCTCTAATCAAGAACCACGCTTTAATGATCATGCCTCCATTAGAAAACTACTTATCAAACTTGGAGGAAGATTTTCCTATGATGATCATCAACTCATTCGGGTCGATCCGACTAATAATCCTCAATTCCAAAATGAAACATCATACACTCATAATCAGCAACTCAATTATGATAAACCTCTCATTAATGTTTCTTCCTCATCTTCTTCTTCTTCAATGGATGCCATAAACGATGCTTTTCAATTTGCACAACAAGCAGTAGAATACAATATAGATGAAGCAGCTGGGTTTCAGATGTTGCAGCAAGAACAAGGCAATTTGCCATTAGGAGCTGAGGAAATGGCAGCTTTTAACAATCTACAGAGAATGGACGGGCTAGAGTTTCTATTGGCTGATGAAATGTTAAATAATAGATCATCAGTTACAGGAACTTGTGGTGAAACAACCATTAACATGGGTGAAATGTTGAGCTCTCTGGTTTATCCTCCTATGGCTTCAAATTGTGGTTTTGATGAGCTGAGGTACCCCGGATCTCTATAATACGTTAGTGTATGTTATTCGTATTATTCAGATGCTATATATATAGATTTGTTTGTACGGGAATTGGTTGTGTTGGAAACTTGGAGAAAACCCTAATTAATAAGTTCAGGTGTGATATATGTGTTTCTTAATTTCCCCATTGACATATATATATATATATATATATATGTATATCTACTGTTTAACTTCCGGCTAGTTTGATTATTTGGGAATTAGTATTTATTAATTAATGTATTTCAAAGACATGTTTTAATATGTATATTTTGTCATTTTCCTTTTATTTTTCTTATGTATATATGTACTATACACACATGAAAAATGTATCTATACAAAGTATATATACCTAGCTAGTTTGATAGATAGCTGCATGATCAATGTCGCTGAGAACTAAGCTATTAGATTCTGGTTATACAAAGTAATTGTTTATGCTTGTGTTTATTGGAATGCCAATAAAAGATGCACAGCACGTGTTCTTAATATTATTGCAATTCTTGTCTTCAAGAAAATGAAGAGTAAATAGAAATTAAATTTTTTGGAGAGAACGCACATGTTTGTTGTATATTTATATATATGCAAAGGTTTTTGCTTACATCCTCCTGTGTATGGGTGCATCAACCCATTTAGAAATTTTTTTTCTTTTTTTTAACAAAAGTGTTGCTGTTTTGTTTTTTTTTTTCAATACAAATACACTCTCGTGAATCAAAACACTGTTTGTAATTAATTTAACATATAAGTGAGCTCATACAACGAATGCAAGTAAGTATTTTTCCTATATCTGTCTATAGTGTATGCTTCTAGGCACATACATTCTCGTACATAATCTTTTTTTTTCTTGGATTTATAGGAGATAATGGTCTGGTAGGGCATTGTTAGTTATATAATAACATTCACCAAATTTGTGTATTTTTTCTACAGTAATTTTGAAAGAAAATCCTAAGAGGTGTAAATTAATATTACTAAATTTGTGCATTCTATTTATTCTAATTCAAGATACTGCATCCGTCTTGTTTTGTGGGTGCCATTCTGCATAACCTGAAATATTGTATTATATGGTCACAAGATCAATAATCAATATACCAAGTAAATTTAAGGTCAAGCTTGATATTCAAATCCAGGCTTAAAATATGGATAATACTGGGTTCGTTGCTGCTTTTACGGTCAGGAGATATCTAGCCAGGGATTAAACCCTAACGATTCTTTCCGTTTTAAGAATTTTGGGCAATTAACAAACAAGAAAAGTACAAGTAGGTTTGTGATGATGATATATAAAGTAAATCCATGCATCGATCTCTTAGTATTTTCAAAGTCCAACTGCTCACTGGATAATTTTCCATAGTTTTTATTATCAGCAAACAAATTTTATTTATTGATTAATCATCTTCAGTAGACAAATCTGTTTTTTTTTCTTTTGATATTTCCGAACTAAAGAATACCGGTTTTGCTTCTTCTGATTTTGATCTTACTTCCTTTAGATGGTAAGAAATTGCTTAGTTTGGCTTACTTAAACCAATCTGCTTTGTTATCAGATACGGAACATATTTTGAGCGAGCCCCGGTTAATAATTGGGAGGGCTGACGCAGCTTGGAGAGATGATAGCACGCAAGAACAAGCGGTCTGGACTGAATAAGACGCTAGATTTTCAATGTCGTGTCAAAGAAAGAATATAATTTATCATTGCATGCGTTGTTTTCAAAGAAAAGAGTAAAAAATTAATTAATTCCCACCTACTTGAAAGATACACCATGGCCAGGTGATCTTCCAATACCTTTGAACATTCTATCAAGAGATTTCAGTTAATTTATGTATCTTTTAATCAATGATGTTTTCAAAATATTCGATAAATGTATATATCTGCTGTAAATTAGAAATGCAAGTTAAGAGTTAAAGTATTGATGCACTTTGCTGAGAATGTCAAGAACTTTCACCATCTATGCTCCAAGAGTATATCTCCTGATTATATCAAAAAACAAAAAAAGAGAAGAAGAAGAAAAATATCTTAGTGCATTTCGTAAATGAATTTTCAATATAGATATTGAAATAAGATTTGCATAATTGGATTCCTTAGAGATATTCAAAATATGTATTTATATTCGAATACAATTACAAATAAAAGAAATGAGAAAATATTAAAAGTTTGGAAAGAAATGAAATCTGCAAGGATAGATTATCCTACTTGCTGGGTAATTGGGCATATCTTTTTTTGAAATCCAACGGTAAGTATTATGGAACATTCATATGTTATATCACAAAACTTGTATGGAGTGGATAAGAGACATGTAATTTGTATACGTAGTTACCTAACAACCTATAATAAATTTACTGTCGTAAAACTTCCACGCTAAAATATAATCTAGCGATAATTGTATATACAATCAAACAATATATTCAAATTTAATTCTTCTTTCTCTGCTCCGGAAAAAAAAAAAAAAAACCTGCCATAAAACTCAGCAAGTCTAGATAGTTTCATGTGCTTGAAACCTATGGTAGATAAACCTTAACCATATTTGGTTTCAATCAATATCAGAAATAAAATTATTCTAGTCTCGGTTGTTCACTGATATTGTTTTGACTTCCAGCTCTAGAATTAATTAATTACATGCGTCCACATAATTTTTCCAATTGCATTTATGGTTTTAGACTTTTATTTTAACTTTCTAGAACATCTTTTTGGCCTAGTAAACAAACTCAACCGCGTGTTTTTTTTTTATTTTATAGCATTCTCAGCTTTTATTTCGACTTATTGAATGCTATTCATTTTATAAAATTATAACTATTAAATACTTTATCTTAACATTAAAAAAAATTTATCTCGATCCATTAATGGTAGTATAACTTTTACAATAATAATTTTTATAATTTTCAACTAATTATAAAAATTTTTTCTATAGAAAAAAAAAGCTAAAAGCCTAAAACTGATACCAAGAAATGAGATATTATTAAATAATTCACAAATTCAGAGGCATATGATATATATCCCGTAAAATTGAGTGCCGTAAATTTTTTATTTTATTTCAAAGGACAGGAACATATTTATGTATTTAGCCTCATTTCATTGGTGCTTTGCTTATTATATATACACGTACATTGATAAGTAGGCCAAAAGACTAGAGAGGGCTCAAATAATTTTTTTTTTCCATGAATGAAGATATCATATTTGTGCATATGAACATTTGTATAACTCAACTTGTGGATGTAAGGGAAGACACGACACATGCAGACCAACTTGAGAATCTGACTGAATCAAAATGGCGTATTTATATATTTTGTTTTAATTACTGATTTGGTTAGGGTTTTATTGGAAAGGTCAAATAAGCTAGGAGTCTAATGAGGGTTTATACGGATGTATCATCCGTTGGTTGACTTCAAGTAGCATAGTTGCTTACAGTTGTGAGATTTTACTTTCTTTCAGAACAACAAATTACAATTACATATGTTGACAAAGCATAGTTTGGTAAGCCATTTGGTCATGATTTGTTAAGAATTAGTTGACAAATTTTGAAACTGGCCGTAGCAACAATTACTACATTATTATAATTTTGTTTTTCTTTTCCCTTCCTGTAAAGTATAAAAGGAATATCCCTCATGGAGAAGAAACACAACAGAAAAAGCCCTAAGCAAAAGACCAAGATTTTCAAACTTAGGCAATTTAACAAAAAAAAAGTATCCGTGATTAAGGCTTATTGGTTATTGCAAGAAGCAACCACAGCCAGCCCTGACAACAGCCAAACGACGACCCTTTGTGTCATCGCTTCTTTAGTTTTATTAATAAAATGGGATAATATTAATTATTAATACGATGATAATGACACTCACTAACATGATAAATTCGATCTGGTAGATTTGTCTTACTATTAGACCTCACCATCTTGTTCTTATTATAATTCGTATAATAACGGCTATTGAACTGTGAAACTTTTTTCCCTAAAAAAAAACAAAGTGAGATAAGGAGATTATGATAGTTCCTTCACCTCAGTTATGCATTTTCTTTTTTGATTCTTATAGCTTGGTTGGCTAATTCAAGCAATTACTGATTACCATCAAAATAGATTAATAATTGATGAATTCTCAAAAATCGATTAATACTTAACTGTCTAATTCTCTGTAGGTGAGTTTAGTGGAGCCTGCATTACCAACTGAGTCATAACTCGCAGGTTCTTTATTTTTCAATTTTGTATAAAAAAATTGAAAAATAATTATTTGAAATTTTTTTAGAAAATAAAAAAGGGAAAAAAGCAATTAAAACACTATTTTGATTTAACTGAAGAAAAGATTTTGGTAGATCGATAGAGTGGGTTGGTAGTGTGGACCAAGCCCATTTTGGGTTTCAAAAAGCCCATCATCATAGGCCCACAAACAATTTGAATTGACCTACATGCTCACGCGCAGTCAGGACCCGCTAAACCCTAGAGGGTGGAAAGAGCAAAAGAAGATAAGAGAAGGCGATGAGGAGAAAGGGCAATTGAATCAACAGGAAATCGAACGGTTTAATTAATGGCGCGTCCCGCGTCGTCAATATGTTCTTTGACTCCAAAATTTCAGGTGCTTCGTCTTTCTGCTTCAATTGTACGGATTCATTTAATTTAATTTCAAATGTGAGAGCTTAGTGTATCTTGGAAGTAGAGAATTCCAACTGGAAATTATGTGTCTGTAATTAGCTACTAAACTTTCATGGTAGCTCTATAATTTACAATTCTGGAGTTCCATTTATAGTAACCACTTCTTATTAGCTCTTAGGTTATGCTATTTGTGTGGTTTTTGTTGTTCTGATCTGCCTTCAAGTTAGTTAGGGTTTTGCCTATCTTAAGTGAAATTTGCATTAGATATTCCTGTAATCTGCTTCGTAATACCAATTACCATTTAGCAACACTACCTAACATTTATCTCTCTACACTGAACCTAATTTTCTAAGTCCTAGCCTCTACAAGGGGTGTGTTCTTATGCAGTTTTCTCAAATTGGTCATATGTAAATATAAGGCGGTTTTTTCTCCCCCTTTGAGGTTACTCAAATTCTATTGCTGATCTCATTAATAATTAGTCATCAAATGGTAGTATCTCCAGAAAATTTGTGCATCACATTACCTTTTGCCCTTGTACAGATTAAAATGTTCAAAAACCAACCCCGTCAGCTAAATAGATGGCAATTTTTACATGCTCATCTGCAACCCTTTCCAAGTCGCTTCATGAAAATGACAACCGCAGAGCTTGGTGACCCGAATAAGGTCAAATTACAGTTGAATATAGCCAAGGATACGTTGTGGGCAGCCACACCTGACCCTGTGAGAGAGTTTCCTTGGAAAAAGGCAGGGGATGTGGTGCTAAAGCGATTAATGTTTATTGGACAGACAGCATTGGAATGGTCCCTAGTATCAATGTTCATTTTTAGTTCTATATCAGATGTTATATTTTCTATCTCCAGAAACCAGGAGCTGTTGATTCCTGTTGGTCTCCTCATTGGCTACTTGATGACTAACTATTTAAAAGAGATACTGCAGGAAATTGTACAAACAGAGGTAGGTTATGCTTTAGTGTTCTTGATATATGCTCCCCAGTTTCCTTATAAGAATGTCTAAATGTCCGTGCTGTTTTATGTGATTGGAATTTTTGTTTTGCCTCTTGAACAGGATAAGGGATTCAAACTACCAGTTGCAAAGATCAGTTTCTTCTTTGTTCTTGTCAAGGTCATTTCTACATATTTTACGGCAGGAACACGAGTTTTCCTTTTGCATGTTGCAAATGGCGGGCTACTGCAGGTTTTGTGGCTGTGGAGACATTTATCGAAAGAAAATGATAAACACAGTGAACACAATTTCAATACTGAGGTGGAGGTGCTTCATTAGTTGAAGGCAGTGAGGAATAAAGCCAATTCAATTCATTACTTTTGTACATTGAACATCGGTGGTCATGATTGTAATTGTCTTAATGGTTGAAATGACGTTCACAGAGAGAGATTTAGTTGTTTCATGGGAATGTACTACAGAATGAGCTGTCTTATACAGCAAAAAGTTTTCCTTCATATTTGAAGATTGGGAATAAAGATAGCAAACATGAGAATGACAAAAGCAATTCTCAAAAATGGAAAAAAAGAAAAAAAAAAAAAGAAAGAAATGACAAAAAGTTAAATTCTCAATACTTAAGTTAATAGGTTGACTCTTAATTGTTTTACTTCTCAGCGATGGATAGCCCTTCGTAGGGAACGGGTTTGGGTTTGATTGTCCAATGCTGGTGATTGATCAGAGTATCCAGTTATCTCCAAGAAACAAAAAATTAAGAAATGAATTAACCCTCACCAGGCGGCAACAACAGTTGCATACAGAAGAATAACGCTTAGGGGTTTGGTACACAAGTGGAAAATGCAAATCAAAATTGCTTTCGCTGTTATTTTATAACTTACAATAATCCCCACCCTCTGAAAACCCTAAAATATCAAAGAACTTAATCCTATACCTATTTGAGTAACTTTGAATTTTCCTACAGAACGACTCTTAAAGGACCATCGGAACGGTGTTATACATGCAAGTGCGTTTCGGTAGTATACAGTATGAATGTTATATACAGTATGAATGAGCTCTTCCAAAGTTGACTACAGCCCATGGTTCACTTACTTCACTGGATTCGTTTCCTGGAAAGCGCAAGGCATGGAAAACCAGTCAGTATTTTTTATCCCAAAGAGAGAAATATTTCTATGCGTTTGTTGAAAACTTAAATCATACCTCGCGCATTGCCTTGTGGATCCATGGGCCCTGGATTCTCAATATTAACACAACCATTCGCCTGTACAGATTGACAGAACTCATGATTGCTTACTGGGAACTGGCAATATGCTGAATGTAACTGTTGGTAGATCTCATTCATTCTCCCCGACAGTTCATCGCGTCTATCCATCTCTATAAGAACCTAGTCAATTCAACAACAACAAACTTAGGAAACATGAAGACAGAGAGGTAGAAACTAACATGGAGAAAGAATTCGGAAAGAAAAATCTAATTAAATGACTACCTGTACAGCATCCTTATTGAAAACTGGAGAAAATCTCTGTCTGCAATATTCATTAAATAGAAGCGTGCAAATGACCAATGGAAATGTGAAACTTGATGCAATTGGTGATTGTTTAATCCCAAAGACACCAATTGCTATAATTTGTGACAACACCAACGAGAAGATTGTAGTGTTGTGAACCATAGGCCAAAAACGACCACCACCTTCATATTTTGGTATATATACATTCAGGATCTGCAAAACAGAAATGATAACATGAAAGTCATTCTTAAAGGGAGAACTACGATTAATAAAATGGGACATCAGAAAACAGGCCGGAAATGAATAAATCTATTACAGGTCCACCTTCTTCACATGCATTTCTATCACACTACTACTGCAAATCTAAGAAATATAGATTATTGAATAAACTCTTGCATGCCCCTTGTCCCTTTTTCCCCGAACCTAGAAGAGGAAAAGACCTCTGACAAAAATCTATATAATCCATCCTCAAAATCTTCAGATTTTGATTGTTTAATCCTCAAAATCCATATGACAGTCATATAATGGGTACTAGAATCAAATGATTACATCAACTATAAGCTAGTTAAAGATAAAAGAGAACAAAAAGAAAAGAAAATATTTTGCAATATGCAAGATTGAAATTAATTGCTGACTCTAAATCAGAGGCAACATACAACTAGTTCTCAAAACAGACTTTACTTGCACAGAGGAACAAACATATGAAATTAACAATTCAAGCCATGCACACAATCTGAATTAGAGCAGAAAGCAGAAATATAAGAGAGTCACCTGGTTCCGATATACAAGGAATGCCATGCAAAAGTAAACAAGCAAAAAGGGCAATATTAAGGGAGCCATGACAGCGCAGGTGAAGCCAATAAGAGCGAACAAAAGGACCCTGGGAACTTCAGTGTGGTATGGGAATGTCATGAGGTCATCAGATGAATCTTCTTCGATTCTGAGAATGAATTTTTTTATCACGTTGCAGCCAAGAGGAAATAGTTGCATCAGTTCACAGGCCAGACTTGCCCAACCTGATGTTAAAACGTAAGTCATGAAGAAGCTAGCCTGTAAATATGAAAACCATAATTAAAATAGGATATCATGAAATTTTTTGGCACAATAATATTTTTTTAGAGGCTTTCAAAGCTCTGTTTTTTCAGAATCCAATTAAATTTGCTAAAAGAGAGAAATGTCAAAGCTCTACACTTTTAGAGGCTTTCAATACCTGACCATGCCGGAAGTCTATTTCACTAGCCTTTTAATTTATGTTATACTTACAAAAATGCCGATAAATGTTTTCACAAATTTATATATTCAACATCAATATAATATCATTTCAGAAAAAAAAAAAAACCACCAATATAATATTAACTACTATATGAAAAGTTGAAAATAGGCAACTTGAAATCTTATGAACCATTTAAATTATAAACATTATTTATACTTAGCAGAAGTTATAGGATAGGATTGCGTTAAAATGACTTTATTCAAAATCACAAAAATGTCACCTGAGTGGGTATTGCTTTGGCAAGTTCCATAGGTATGTCCCTTACACTAGAGAAGACATTCAGTTGACTTATAACGGAACCAGAGAACACATTGACAAAGAAAACATTCCATATTGTGAAGTACAAGATTTTCAAGCCTGCACTCCTTTTCCTTTCGCTACGAGATACATGTCCCTCTGCTGATGAAAAGAACATCATCATGGGTGGAACAGTATACAGAAACAACATTAAGATGACACTTGGCAAGTAACCGGTTACCACAAGGCTGATGAAGGCCCTGCAGAGAAGCACAAATAAGTTTGCAAGCAAATGTAAAGATTTTAGACTCCAGTTTCCCAAAATTTTCCCTATTCTTTATCATTTCTTCTCCAGTTGTAAAGTGAATAATTCCAGGATATGACATGTCAGAAGAAACGGTAGTCTATTAGATACAGATCAACAAATTCACTAGATTGAACCATTAACAATGTCTTTCATTTTAGTTTTTTTTTTTTTTTAAAAAGATAGTTTCTTTCATTTTATTAATTACTTCAAAATAATAATACAACATTATAAAGATGTAAAACAAAATCAAAAAACAAAAAAGCTCACAGCAGGTGCTAGAAATGAAAATTTTGACTGTAAACTAGCAGAAATATAACAAATATGACTTTTGCTAATGGCTCACCATGCCAATGAAAAGTTCACCTGACAGCCCAGAAAAAGAATTTATGGATATAAAAAACAGACATGGACCAATAGGCAGGACCAGGAATATCAAAGTTCAACATTTGTATATCTACTGTACTCCAATGACCCCAGTCTAATAGAAAAAAGAACCGGCAGTCTATGTGCCATTGACATCATACAGTGTTATATTCATATAATGATATGACTTAGAGAAACTGAATACTCTAATTGGAAATGATGCACACGTAGAACATTCAAAGTTTGTTTGTTCTTTTTGAGTTGACAAATCAAAATTGCCTGAAATTCCTCATATTTGATTTGGTAAATAAAATATGTGATCTCTTATCCTCTAACCATGAAAAGAATAAAAAATAATAAACATCAAAAGCACACTGTAATATAAATAAAAATGACAGGCACAGGCATCATTCATCATAATATTATAGTGCTTACTTTTTTAGAATTCCTCTCAGAAATGGGAATGTTCTTGATAGCTTATCTAGTTGAGTCAAGCCTTGTACAAATGTCACAGGAATAAGAAACAAAAACATGAAGACTATAGCAGCCAACAGCGTTGCTATTCTACGGAGCCAGAGCTGTTTGTATGGTATAGAGAGATTTGACCATAAAACATCATGAGGTTCTGGAGCCATTTCAGTCACCCACAACATAGGGTTTGATGATTGAAGCATCTGTGTGGCGACCACTGCACTATAGCGAGTCTTGAAAAAAACAAAAGCAGCAGGAACTTCCTGTTATACCAAAGATAGCATTAGCTGCCGTCAAAAACATTGAGAACAATTCTGGCCATCAAAGTGTACATTGAGAACAATTCTGGCTGTCAAAGTATACCCACATGATGGGCACAATGGAACAACCAAAACCAATGTTAGATAGATGAGTTTGTTCGTATCTATGAGATTCCGTTTAAGAAAGATCAGATGCCACCTTCTGAAGAATTGATAATTTTACCAGTGAACATTCTATGTAGGAATTTATTTTTGATAAATCTCAACAATAGTTTCTCATCCTCTCACGCCAATCTTCCACATCCAGTGACTTACTCATTTAGCATCAGTATTCAGAATAAGATAATATAAAAAGGCTGACTTAGCAAACCAACATGGTAGAGTGTCTTAATCACTGGGCGGGAAGAGTTGAATAACTCAAAAATTGAATTTTGAATGGGTATTATTTATTCAGAAATAATACCTGAGCTTAAAAAAGCATATATATGAGAGAGAGACACAGAGAGAGAGAGGGGCCATAAGGACCAGAGTGAATCATTTTGCTATCGGATATTACAAGTCGATGGCAGAAGCACACTTTACAGGCAACTAAAAAGCCATCGTTAACTAAATTGGATCCTTCTATAATATAATATAATACTTATCCTTCAATTCCAAGCTAGTAAGAGCTAGCTTAGGCTAAAAACAAAGAATTCGCATAAAAAATATATTTGTGGGAATGATAAAGGAATACTAATTAAAAAGATGTAGAGCAGCATAGAACATCTGTATAATAATTAAAATTCGATTACTCAGGAATCTTACGTCATCTCTGGAAACTACAGTCAGATCAGAAAAGCTCATGTCATCCTTGATACTGTCTGGTTCACTAGAGAGCATCTTAAAAGAATTTGTATTTCTTGCACAAAAACAGCATGGCCGTAAATTTGGCCGATCACTAGGAACAGGTATAAGCATCTTGCACATCTTCTCCGCATCCACCTGCAAGGAAAGAAATTGCCAAAAATCAAGAATCGAACGTACCATACAGTAGCAAAACTGCAAGAGTAATCATGCATGTGGAGGAAAAGGTCAATTGCACTTAAAGCAATTCTTCAATATACCTATGGAAATAAACCAGAAATCAAACATGTATAGATCAAGTAAAATGTTGGTATCCAATAATGCATATAATTTTGTTTTAATAAGAATTAGCGGTAGGCTCCATAGATTTGTGAAAGAGAAAGATTATCGGGCATATGTCGACTACCAGAATAAAAGCTCAATAATGCTTCCCAAATTCAAGAACTGCCTGGTCTTGAAAAACAACATAACACACAACATTCTCCACTAAAATCAGGAATCTGCCTCAAGCACTAACTATCATCATTAACAACACCTGGACATCATCTGAATTCATTTTACATTAGTATTTCATGTGCCAACTAAATAGAACACCAAGTTCAAATTATGCAGAAGTCTACATATGATATTAGCATCTAACTTTGCAAAACTAGTAGACACTGTGTGCTGCACAATTGATGACTCACTATCAACAATAAGGGCAACCAATGCATGAAGCATCCCACATGCATGGGCTCTAAGGGAGATTGACATACACAACCGTCCCCCTACTTTTTTATATCAAGGCCATTATCATAGCTCGAACCCATGACCACCAGGTCACAAGTGGATTAACTTTACCGTTACACCACCTTCACTCACTATTGACAATATTAACAAAAAAAGGAAGAATTTTGATCTAAAAAACATTTAAGTGACTGGTTCAACAACGATCAAATCTTGATATAGTTCCTATCACCAATAACTTTTATTTTTGAATTTCGTCTTCTAGATCTCATTTTATTATATAAAAATGATTATGATATTGTTAAGGTGCTGCATTATATTGAGTAAAATATAACTATCTACACGGAATTGTAATAAATCATAAAGGCTAAAAATAGATTGTGAAAACATTAATGGCTGTGTGAAAATTCTTAAACATTTAAAAACTAATAAAATACAATGGCTATACAAATGATACTTATTAGAAAACCTTAATTTCGAGTTATAAACTATAGTATAAAAGTAAGAGTTTGGAAGCTCAATTGCTAATCTTTTCAAACATCCAATTGAAATCTGATTTTTTAAAAGTTTTCAGACAAAGGTTCAAAGCATATGCATAAGTTATTTAAGATATATTACTAATAAAAAGCATGAAAGTGTAGTTGTTATTTGACAATTTTATGGCATGAGAAACATAAGCACAAGGCATTGCCTCTTTTTTATGTATGCATAAAAATAGATTTTGGTCAAATGTTATATAAAGGACATTTTAGTAAATTAATATGTAGAGAACCTGTAAATAATTTTAAAATTTTATCAAGGTTCAAATAGTGATTTAAGGTTTCATTTAAGGCCCTCTTTATACAGGCATATAAATATTAATGCATAAACATACAATACGACACATTACAGTCAAGACTTAAAAATGGTTTAATATGAGATCATTGGGAGTGGGGCATGCAAACATCAATGTGAAAATATGAGAGATTAATGATCATGGTAAGTATTGTACACTAATGGCAATAGTCAAGTGACATCTTAGGCCAGGACTCCAAAATATCAAATAAGGGATTCAAGAACCAAATCTATAAGAAACACACAAAACTATACAAAAATAGAAATTAACCAACATTATTTTTAAAGTGGAAAAGGACAATGTGATCTGTCGACTTGTTAAATGATGGCCCAAACAAAATTAAATAACATTCTGACAGCGTGTGATGGGAATGAAGCTTTATTGAGTCTGTACATGAATAAGGAAAATAAAGAAATCTGTTAATCAGCAAGTGTTTGATACAACAAAAGTTTCCAAATTAAACACAAATGTCTTGTGATCCTACAAACAATACCTAAGATTGAAGTTCTAAAATTAGGATAAAGCCAATTGAGTACCATGACAAAGCACTTGTCGATGACAATCACAAGATCATAAATGCATTATCAGAAGAAATTCAAACTTGCAGTTATCTAATGCAGCAGATGAAAGTTACTAGACTGAATAACATACTAAATCCTAGCCTATAGAAAACACATGGAAAGAAATTTATAGTGTAATAATTAGATGGTCCAGGGATTATGCTTTATGCTTTATCCCAGCTTTGTGTCACCGGAAATAATGAATAACTCACCCAATAAAAAGCTAACCAATGAAAAAAATTTCCAAAATATCAAATCATGCACCGGTTTTCATTTTGAGTCAACTATTAAACAAGTTTTCATTAACAAAAATATAACTAAGAACTTACAACCGTTTTATCTAATTAACAGCTAAATATGTCTAAAGCATCATGCTGCAGGTAAAAGAAGATAATATAGATATCAAAGAATGGGCTGCAAACCATTAATTTCTGAATAATGCCCCGTCGATACACCATTTGGTGTGACAAGTAACTTGACGCATAATAATTAGTAAAGAAATTTCTCACTGTATCACTGTATGATCCTCCTGGAGACCATGGAATTGAACGGACGAGAATGGTAAAATGACTTGGATCCAGATGAGATCTGGTTATATGTGCTAGCCTCATTTGAGTAATACTTTTATACTCCTACAGAAAATCACAAAGGTTAAACAATCATAACATATTCATATAAGTAGAAAGAAATGCATCTGTTATGCATGCAAATAAATAGATAAATATATTACATCCTTACAAAGTACAGGAGAAGACAGGATGCGCAGGATATGACATATAAAGCAAGACAATGCGCCCAAAGCCTGAAAAAGGTTAGAACAAAACACAGCAATGAATGAGTAACCAAATCTTATTGTGTCAAACACAAGTTTCATAATTGAATTGACATTACAAATATCAATCACCAGAAACTAAGGTTGAGAAAAAAACCCGGTACAAATCAAAATTTTCTAGAGCAGAATGAAATATCTTAAAAGGAATAAAAAATTACCAACAAGGACAAATTAACAATCTACCATTGTAGGCAACATAAGCAGAGGCCAATTCAATGTTCAGGAACACTATCAAGCAGACCTAAACACCTAAAAGAGGGACAAAGAAGCCGAACTTCTCATTCCCAATCATTATCAAAAGTAATGGTTTTATCATGAAACTAAATTTCATACCATCTGGAACCTTCTTTGACATTCCCTATTGTAAATACATCCAGTGACTCTGATGGAATATGTTTGTGTTGCATCTCCTTGCCATAATAGTTCATCGGAAGCACTAGAACAAGGCAAATGATTGCAGCAATGGAAAAGATCCGGATGCTGTAAAGGAAGAAGATATAACCATCCACAATTAGAGACGCACTAGAATCAGAAAGCTGATCCTAACAATATCGATTATTGATCCTGAATCCTAGAATGCCAAATCATTTACAACAAAATCAATAAATTAAACGAATAGGAATAAAGTTCAAAATTCAGTCACCTCTGGTATGTTTTACTAAAATTATAAACTATCTCACCGACAAAAATTGTAGGATCAATGATCTTCCTGAAAGGAAAAATAAAACTCTTTCACTGATAATTACCCAATCTGCATTCTCTAAGATCCAGCCAAAGATTTAAAACATTTTCTTTTATCAAGTTAAATAAACTTCCTTGAAGCTTGTAATGTTGCTTATTGCACATGCCAGATAGCTTTTTGGTTTATTCTTGTCCGAAATAAAAATCTACTATCATCAAACTCCATGCGAATTGAGATGGATCTTCAAATGAAAAAAAGTATGCATGTTGCATTTACCATAAAATAAAGAAAGAACACATTTCTAGGGAGAATATACAACAAAACCAGTTTAGGTAGTTCATACTACTCTCTATTTAGTCACCGCGAAAAATTATCATAAATATAGTTTGAACTCTATGCACACTCATCAAGAAAGGATTTAATTACCCAAAAGTCAGCATCCTTTGAAAAGCCAATGCATCAAGGCCGCCAATGGCCAAAATTTCTTCTTCAGTTGTTTCCCAGGCCTTCCAAATCCAACTAGGAGAAGGCACAAATCTGTCTATGGAGAAGAAATCATCATTCCTAACACGCACTGAAGCAAGCCTCCGTCCGAAATACACAACCCTATTGCTCGGTTGTTTTCTCAATATTGAATATAATGAAAAAAGCAAGATGCACAAGCCAATATTGATCCCAGCTGAAGTTAAAAGGGCAACAATGTCCATCTGTCTCTACCGAATCTGTAATCATTACAAATTCGTTGCAAAAGTGGATAACAGAGAGTGAAAATCATTGCAGGGAGAAACATAAAAATCTAAAGATTGATTTAATTTATCATGCCTATTTGATAATATCAATAATTAAATAATTAAGAAACACTTACCAAACTGCATCTCTCATGCATAACAAAGAATAGACATGAAGAATGTACCAGTCCATCAGATGTTACAACTAAATAAATTACCTGCTACCGACTAGTGCTGCACCAATCAAGCTCCTAAACTGACCCAAACTTTCCAAATTATTCAGAAACAAGATGTCCAGATTAGTCTCCATATTGCTGATTATTTAGAATGAAACCAAGCTGTTACTAATCTAACGCTGCTTAATCTTACTCCAAAAAGTTATCCTAAAGCCTAATATCAATTTTCTCTTTAGTTAAAATGTAATCTTCTGCAAACACCTACTACAACAAGATTTTGATAACTTTCTTACTTTCCCGACTCTACAACCTAAGGACCAATGAATTTTAAACCAATAACCAACCGATCAGCATATATAAAATCCAACGAAACGAAATAGGCAATATATATAAGAAAACATGGAGGAAAAAAGAAATCGAACTAAATACAAAAATGAAATATTACGAAAATCTACCTGTTAAAATGTATTATAACGCGAACAACAATTCACCGAAGAGAAATCAAATGCAGAGAAAATCCAAGTGAAAGGACGTGTTAAAAAGGCGAAGCCAGAACAATGATTGAAATCGTGTCAAAGGCTTATATGCCAATGACACGCGTTTGCTTCAACTTCACATGAACCAGAAGAAAGAGACAGAAAAATTCATCGAACAGAGAAGAGAAAGAAACAGACCAAACGATATAAACCCTATAATTAAAAAAAAAATAGAAATTCCGGCAAACTTCTTTTGAAAGAAAAAACTCCGGCAAACTTAAATTAGGAAGAAAAATAATGCAGTTAGTTACTACACGCAAAATAAAAATTAAAGATTCAGTTTGGAGAATATTAATGGTAAAGTAATAAGGAAAATCGGTAAAGCTGAAGAGGGAATGCCACGTTGTCACATTTATGGATATTCGGGAGAAAGCGAAGGAAGCGCCACGTGGCAGACAGGAAGGGACAAGCCCAACTATGAAACGCTAAACCAACCAAACTGTGCTTGCAAATGTAATGGAACTAACTTATCAGATTCTCTAACCGTTTAACGCAGTGTGGAAACGGCGGTTTAAGAGGGGTGTATGTTATGGTGCATCGCGATCTATCTTGATTACAGAGAGAGCCAATGGATTATGAGTTGTGGCTTATCTGGGCCTCTAGTTACGTAACTGTAATAAATGGGCCTAATCTGGCTCTGCTTTTGCTGCGGCTATGGCCTGGCATTGGTTATTACAGTTGGCAGAAGAATTGGAGAGCATCTGAGGACCTGTAAATAGATGGATTTTGCCAGCGGAACGGAACAACTTTATTTATCGTTTACAATTTAAATTTGAAAATCACTATTAATTATTTTTCATTGTATATAGATTATTAAATATTAATTTAAATATATTATTTTTATTTTTAAAATATGAATTAAATTTTTTAAAATAATATTTAATAGAAAATGATTTTTAAATAAAATGATCGTAAAAATATTAATTTAAAGAAAATATAATTTTTAGTGAAATTTAAACTGAGTTTAAATACAAATTAACTATAACTGATAGAAATAAATTTCAAAATATAACTGATAGAATTAGCTTGAGATTTCTACCGGCTGCAAAAATTAGTTGAAGTAAATGCTCTCTAAATAATTATCACTAATTCAAAAAGTTCCATTAATTAAATTTGACAATGACATTTTTCCCTTAGAATTTTTTTTTTTTTAAGGAGAAAAGGAAAGGGGGGAAAGGTTGAAAAAGAAAGGTAGGTAAGGAAATACAATTCTTCTATTAGGAGAAGATAGAGATATGCGAGAGAGTGAATTGAGAATTGTAAGATTTTCTAAATTGAAGAGAAATGGTAGGGAAAGTGCAACTTCGTAAGCAATTTAAATTGAAAATTATACTTTTACTGTAATATATTGTTTTCTTCATTGATTCAAATGCAGAGGTAATAGTAATTTTTACTCTGCAATTTTCAAATCACTTTTTTTTTTATTTGTACACATATTTCCACATTCGGATCAGAATAGTATAACGGAATATTTTCGCTAATTGCTTATGTTAACATATGAATACAACTATTTCTTTTAACAAACAACTTGTTTTGGTAAGGAGGAGAGACGAAACAACACTAAATTACTAATCAAACGTACAGCAACAAAGGATGGATGAATGAAGTATACGTACCTAAATAATTTCCATCTTCTATATATCAACGTCTACCTAAAATTTGTTGATAGATATAGCTTCTTTAACGATCCAATTTGCGATCATCACCTAATGATAATTTAGAAACTCATTTATTGATAAGCGATCTTTGATCACTGATGATCTGGTGATGGCACGTACTGTTCCGACGAGAAGCTACAAAGTTCTTAATACGTTCGATACAAACATCTAGATTTATTTAACTATCTGATTATCACATTTCTAAATATAATTATTATTAATTGAGTTTATTATCACATGCAAATTAATGTTGAAAACCCATTATATTTTACTCAATAAAGTCAAATATTAAAAAATTAATAATTTGAAAATTGAGTAGATAACTCGATAATTTGTCCACACAAATAGATTTATTTAACGATCTGATTCGCGACCATCAACTAATGATAACTTAGAAACCCACTTGTTGACAGTGACCATTCGGTGATGGCACTTACAATTCCGATTAGAGGCTACAAAATCCTTAATACGTCCGATTGCAACATCTAGCATTTCTTCCGATAAATTTGCAAAGCAAACTCTAAACCAACCTGGTTCAAAGCAGTGGAAAGAAGATCCAGGAGAGATGTTTAACCCGACTTCATCTACGATCAATTTCCACAGC
>CANUEX010029257.1:0-17847 GCA_948099535.1 Jatropha multifida | reverse complement strand
TAGTGGTTAGAAACAAAGGAATTGGAGTTTACTACCCAACTAAGTAAGTTGTGAATTTTTGAATTTATGAATTAATAAGTAGAATTCATGGTTTAGACATGTAATTGATGCATTAAATCATGCTCCATCTATTTCTTTTGTCAATTCTTGGTTTTAATGGTTAATTTTCCTACTTTGAAGAGGTTGGAGAACCATCTTCAAAAGGGAAGGAAAAGGCTAAGGAATAAGGCTTTCTAAGCTTATTCAAGCTTAATTTAAAGGTTAGTGCAATAATATTTCACTTTCCCTTCATTTTCTTTCAGTTTCCAATTTTTAGGTTTTTGAATGAATTTTGAGAAATTGTGAATTGTGTTGGGGAAATGGTTATTTGACTATTTTAATATGATTTTCCATGATTTTTAAGCATGATAGAATGCTTGGAAGGGAAGGGAAACATTTCCTTCCCCTTAAACCAAGGATGGCTGAACCTCCCTTAGAGGAAAGCCCTTCTGATTTGTTTCTTGCTTTTGCTTTCTTTGATGATTAATGATAGCTTGTAAATTTACCATAAAATGTTATATATTTGATTATGGGTGATTTTTGGCTTAAATGAAGACTTTTCACTTGGTTTTCATATTTTCCATGGGAAATGCTAAATTTGTTGAAAAGGAAGCTTTGGAAGCTGATTTCGGAAGTTTTGGTGAAAGCTATCAAATTGGTGCTAAGTCCTCAAAAACGCTTCTGAAAGTCTGCAGTTAGCGCTTGGGCAAGCACAAGGAGAGACCCGTTGAGGAGAGAGAATAGCTACTGGAAGTATTGTAATAGCGCTTGCGCAAGTGCTATATAACCAGCCCGTAGGAAAGAGAAACGCTTCTGAAAGTTTTGTAATAGCGCATGGACAAGCGCTAAAGACCTGCGACCTAGATTTTGACAAATCTTACCAGACGCGAGGAAATCTTTTAAGTGCAAGCTGGTCCGAATTTTTAGGGATTTTACAGAGAATTAAATATTTTAGATTTATTTTAAAAAAAAAATATTATTTAGTTTTAAGGATTTATTGTTCTCATATATATTTTAAAGGATTGTAAAAGGGAATCGCTTCTTCTTCCCCGTTATTTTTCCATTTCCACGCTTAAAATAAACTACCAGATCTATTTTTATTTCTTCATGTTCTTCACAACCATGAGCGGCTAAGCTCAACATTTTCAGTCATGACTGAATTCAAGCAGGGATTCTTCGCAATCGTGAGATCTAAATGCGATAAGTATACTCTTCAAATCTGTTTGGCTTTTGTGTGTTTTCTGCAATTATAAGAAACCCCATCTCTAGTATTTTCTTATTATTTGTTCAATAAGGGCCCATTGTTCAAACTATAGGGAAGCACATAGCTATCAATAAGATTGAGATTCGTATTGTCTAACTGAATTGAATAAGTAGTACATAATATAATTTAATTGCCTCCAAGCCTTTGAATTATATTATGGAAACCCATAATCTATTTTAAATGAACCGCGCTTGTGAGTTTGTTGAATAGGGCAGGGTCTTTCTAGTTTGTACTACTATTAGTGAATTAAATTCTATCCCTTGTTTAGGGCTGTTCACTAATTAAGGATTATTCTAGCGCTTTGTCTGTGTAATCTAATATTACGAAAAGATTTTTTGGAGGCGCTTGTCCAAAGATTATAACCTGTCAATCTTTCAGTTTTTAGAGTTATCTTTGTATCAGTGATCGATCAAGAGAATCCCGTGCTGTGAATCATCCTTGGCTTAATCGTCTTCTCTATTGGTATTTAATTATGTTATTTATCGTTTTTTGTTACTTAGTTATTATTGTCAATTGCTATTCGATCAAAACCCCCCTTTTTATTTATTTATCTTTATAAACTGGTTTTAAGTTAAAAATCATATTTTATTATTGTCTAGGGTTTGACCCTTCTCTCCCTATCTATAATTTATCTAGATTAGGAAACTGGGAATTATTTTTGGTGGCTTCGACACCCATCAAATTTTGGCGCCGTTGCCGGGGACTAATATAAATTTGATTTTTGATTTTGATTACCAGATCTGAATAGGCTAACTTAGATTTGTATCCAAAAATCGAGAAGCGAGCCCGTACATTGAGGAAAGCAGCAAGACTGCAAAAGGAACAAGCAGCCACGACATCCACATCTCCTTTAGATGAACCAGCACTCGAAATTCCAACAGAATTTGAAGGCGCAGAAATTGAGTCTGAAGAAGAAGAAGCCATGGTTGAGGAACGAACAGTGAGACAGCTACACGCACCTCCGGTGGAGCAACAGCCCCTTTGCATTAATAATCCAGCCCTAGAGGTGGCGTTTGAGCTGAAATTAGGCTTAATACACGTGCTTCCTATCTTCCACGGATTGGAGAATGAAGACCCCAACAAGCACCTGAAGGAGTTTCACGTAGTATGCTTAAGCATGAAACCACAAGGAGTAACTAAGGAACATATCAAGTTGAGATCATTTTCGTTTTCTTTGTAGGATGCCGCCAGGGAGTGGTTGTTCTATTTGCCTTCAAGAACCATCAGAACGTGGGAGGACATGGTCCGACTATTCGTAGAGAAGTATTTTCTAGCTTCAAGGGCAGCCTTAATTCGAAGGGAGATTCAAGTGACTGTGTGCCAGCTGCCCGCAGCATGGAATTATTGAACAATCTATGATTCAGTATTTCTATGAAGGAATGCTAGATTTTGCAAGAAGAATTATTGATGCAGCAAGTGGAGGAGCTCTTGTCAACAAAACTCCTCGACAAGCCCGCGAAATCATATCTACCATGGCAGCCAACACACAACAGTTTGGTAGATGCCAAGACATGCCAAAGAGAGTCAACCAGGTAAGTGATTCTAATATTGAGCAAAAACTTAATGAGCTAACAAGTAAGGTTCAAAGTATTGCTATAGGTATGTTCCCTCAGGCTAAAGTATGTGGAATCTGCACTTACCATGGACACACGACTGACATGTGCCCAACGTTGCAAGAAGGTGATCAAGAATAGGTAAATGTTGTAGGCAAATTTCCTAGCCGGCCTTAATGAAAGTATGATCCATACTCGAATACATACAACCCAAGATGGAGAGATCATCCGAATTTCAACTATGGAGGAAGGTCACAAAACGCACAGCAATTCCATTATGCTCCACAGCAGCAGCACCTTTAAGCAAGCTCTAAATCAGGTATGTGTCTCGAAGATATAATTAAGTCGCTTGCTACTAACACTCAACAATTTCAGCAAGAAACCAGAACCAGTATTCAAAACTTAGAGAACCAAGTAAATCAGTTGGCTACTTCTCTAAGCAAATTGGAGTCGCAAGGAAAGATACCTTCTCAAATCATTGTCAACCCCAAGAAAAATGTGAGTGCAATCACCTTGAGGAGCGGGAAAGAGCTGGTGACCCCAAATCCGAAGAAGGAACGTAGCGATTCAAGGAAAGAAGCTGAAGAGGAGATAAAGATACAGCAGACTGAGAACTCAGAATCACACTTGCCCAAGCCTCCGCCACTGGTGATACAACCCCCTTTTCCAAAAAGGTTAGCTAAATCAAAGAAGGACAAAGAGGCAAAGGAGATTCTTGAGACTTTCTGCAAGGTAGTGGTAAATATTCCATTATTAGATACAATTAAACAAATTCCTCATTATGCAAAATTTTTTAAGGAACTATGCACTAACAAAAGGAAGCTAGCTGGCTATGAAAGGGTGAGTGTGGGGCAGAATGTTTCCACTATGTTGCAGAAAAAATTACCCCCTAAGTGCAAGGATCGAGGTATGTTTGCTATCTCTTGTAAAATTAGCAATATTGGTATTAAAAAGGCCATGTGTGACTTGTTTTCATCCATAAATGTTATGTCATTATCAATTTATTCTAGTTTGAGTGCTGGTCCATAGAAAAATATCTCTATTGTGATTCAACTAGCTGATAGGTCTGTAGTGTACCCCGAAGGGGTGTTAGAGGATGTGTTAGTGCAAGTTAATGGATTGATATTCCCTACTGATTTTTATGTGTTAGATATGGAGGATGATAGATCCCCCGCTTCTTCTGAAATTATACTAGGGAGACCATTTCTTAGCATAGCTAGAGTGAAAATCGATGCCCATGATGGTACTCTTACCATGGAGTTTGATGGTGATGTAATTAAGTTTAATGTGTATGATGCCATGAAATATCCATGTGATGTGTCCCATGTTTGTAGTGTCGATATTGTTGATCCTTTGACTCGAGATCTTTTTTAGCATGATGTTAATGATGCACTCAATGTAGTGATTTGCAAGAGTACTGACATCAATAGCCTAGGTAAGCTTGAAGATAGGTTCTCATTTGATGAAACACTGTAGGAAGTTGTGCATGAATTGGAGGCGACTAGGCCTTTGAAAGGTAACATTTGTAATTTGGAGTTACCTTCTTCTCACGCCCAGCTTTTGCCTTCTGTTTTACAGCCACCTAAGTTAGAGTTAAAACCTTTGCTCGACCACTTGAAGTATGCCTACTTGGGTGAGGGAGAAACACTTTTAGTAATCATTTCTAACAAACTCAACAAGGTGGAAAAAGAAAAGTTGGTCCGGGTTTTGTGCGAGCACAAAGAGGCTATTGGATGGACCATAGCCGACATTAAAAGGCTGAGCCCATCGACGTGCATGCACCGCATTCTGTTAGAAGAAGGAAGCAAGCCAAGGAGGGAAGCTCAAAGACGCCTGAACCCAATGGAGGTTGTGAAAAAGGAGATTCTAAAGTTGCTAAATGCAGGTGTGATCTACCCGATCTTCGACAGCAATTGGGTGAGTCCAATACAAGTTGTGCCCAAGAAGACGGGTATAACCATAGTCGAGAATGACGATGGAGAATTAGTGCCCACTCAAGTTTAGAATGGGTGGAGAGTTTGCATAGACTACAGGAAGTTGAACACGTCCACTAGAAAAGACCATTTTCCACTTCCTTTTATTGACCAAATGCTTGAGAGGTTAGCTAGATGTTCTCACTATTGTTGTCTTGATGGTTATTCAGGTTTCTTCCAAGTTCCAGTTGCACCCGAGGACCAGGACAAGATGACGTTCACTTGCCCCTTTGGTACCTTTGCCTATCGACCAATGCCGTTTGGACTTTGCAGTGCTCCAGCCACGTTTCAAAGGTGTATGGTGAGTATATTTTCTAATTATGTAGAAAATATAATAGAAGTGTTCAAGGATGATTTCACCGTTTACGGTGATTCTTTTGATGCATGCCTAATTAATCTCACCAAGGTTTTGGAAAGATGCCTAGATTCAAACTTGGTTTTAAAATATGAAAAGTGTCATTTTATGGTGGAGCAGGGTTTGATTGTGGGCCATATTTTGTCTTTGAGGGGTATAGAAGTAGATAAGGCCAAAATTGACGTGATAAAATCTTTGCCTTACCCCGCCAACGTGCGGGAGGTTCATTCTTTTCTTAGTCATGTAGGATTTTACAGGCGTTTTATTAAGGACTTATCGAAGATAGCACAAATTTTGTGCCAGCTACTTCAAAAGGATGCGCCGTTTGAGTTCAATAAGGCATGCAAAAAGGCTTTTGACAAGTTGAGATAGGAGTTGATTTCTGCGCCCATTATCCAGCCTTCGAATTGGGACTATTCTTTTGAGATCATGTGTGACACGAGTAACCACACTGTAGGAGCTATTCTTGGATAGCGAATTGGGAAGAATCCGCATGTGATCTATTAAGTGTCAAGGACACTGGATGATGCACAGCGCAACTACTCTACCATGGAGAAAGAGCATTTTGGCAATTGTGTTTGCATTGGAGAAGTTTCGGTCCTACTTGTTAAGGACTAAGGTTACTGTGTATTCTAACCATGCAGCCCTTAAGTACCTGCTCACCAAGAAGAAGTCAAAGCCTCACTTGATTCATTGGATACTGCTTCTTCAAGAATTTGATATAGAGATAAAAGATAAGAAGGGCTTAGAAAACTTAGTTTCTGATCACCTCAGCCGGTTAACATCCAATGAAAAGCCATCCCCTTTAAAGGATGACTTTTTGAATGAACATCTTTATGGTTTGCATGATAAATTTGTTCCATGGTTTGCTGACAATGTCAATTACCTTGTCACAGGTTCACTTCCAGAAGAATTATCAAGGAATCAGAGGGACAAAATTCGCTGGGATTCCAAGTACTATGTGTGGGATAACCCTTACCTTTGGAAATTTTGCTCTGATCAGGTCATTCGTAGATGCATAGTCGATACGGAGATTCAAGATGTACTGCAGTTTTGTCACTCTTATGCGTGTGGTGGACATTTTGGACCTAGTCAAACTGCTCGCAAGGTGCTAGATTGTGGCTTGTTTTGGCCAGCTGTGTTCCGTGACTCATTCTTATTTTACAAAGCTTGTAAGCGCTACCAGCAGACTGGTAATTTAGGCAAAAAAGGTCAAATGCCACTCACTTCTGTCTTGATATGTGAGATTTTTTACATGTGGGGCATCGATTTCATGGGACCCTTTTCAACGTCCTTTGGGAACTCATACATTTTGCTTGTTGTGGATTATGTGTCAAAGTGGGTGGAAGCCAAGGCTACAAGGACTGATGATGCCAAAACCGTGGTAAGTTTTGTTAAAAGTCATATTTTTTGCAGGTTTGGAGTTCCTAGAGCCATCATCAGTGATCGAGGGATGCATTTTTGCAACAAAGTCATGGATGACCTTCTAAAGAATTATGGAGTTACGCACCGAGTTTCCATAGCCTATCATCCTCAAATGAATTGACAGGCTGAGATTTCTAACAGGGAGGTGAAGTCCATCTTGGAGAAGACTGTCAATACTACTAGGAAGGATTGGAGCCTTAAGCTAGATGACGCTCTCTGGGCCTATCGGATAGCGTACAAGACTCCCATTGGTATGTCCCCGTACCGTTTGGTCTTTGGTAAGCCATGTCACTTACCAGTGGAGTTAGAGCATCGTGCATTTTGGGCTATTAAACAATGCAACATGCGGTTAGAAGCAGCTGGTGAGCAAAGGAAGTTGCAATTACAAGAGTTGGAGGAACTTCGAAATGAAGCTTATGAGAGTGCTAAACTCTATAAGGACAAAACCAACACTTTCCATGATCAAATGATTTCCAGGAAAAATTTTAAAGTTAGGCAAAAAGTTTTACTTTTTTATTCACGACTTAAATTATTTCCTGGTAAGCTTAAGTCTAGATGGATAGGACCTTTTGTGGTCACTAACGTATTTTCTTATGGTGCAGTGGAAATTCGAAGCTTGGAAACTGATAAAATTTTCAAAGTTAACGGCCACTGTCTTAAACCATTCTATGAAGAATTCATAGCTTCTAAGCCGAAGGAAGTACATTTGGTCAGTCCGAACTTGGACTAGTGACCCAGGAATGTCTAGCCTAAGACGTTAAACGAAGGCGCTTGTTGGGAGGCAACCCAATGCAAGGCTTGCCTAAGCCTCATATCTGTTCTTATTTCTATTTTATTTTTAGTTATTTTATTTTATTTTATTTTAATATGGGTCATCTTCTTACTTTGGTCTTTGGTTCATTTTTTGGGTTTATGTTAGGGAGCTGGGTTTATTTGTCATGGTTAAAATAAACGAGGGTTGTTTTTTAAAAAAAAAAACAGAGAAAAAAAATCTTTTTGTTCTTTGTGTTTTATGCCCACAGTAACTATGTAGCATTCCTTTTATTCTTCTTTGCTTTTATTTTATTTATTTTAATTAATTCTTCTTTCTTTATTGCTATTGTCTCTTATTACCTTTTACCCCCACCTCTTTTATTTTAACCTAACTCATTATTTCTTTATTCTCTTTTTGTTTTCAATTCCATCCACTGACACACTACAACCGTCGTTCGTCGAAATCCAAGCATGCCGCGAACCAAGGGACAAGCCACCCGGCTTCCCGGCGGCACCATCTACTCTACGTCGCTGTTGAGCCTGTCGCCTTCGTCGTCGCCATCGCAATCGCGCTTCACTTCAGACAAGGAGAGCGGGTCACGATCTCCATCGCCAACTGCCCCTGTCGCGTCTCCAACCACCATGCCTGGACCCAGTACCGCACCACCAAGGGTGGTTGAGCGCTCTACCTCGCCAATAGAACCTCAACCCTCAACCACTGCCGCCGCTTCTAGTTTCATCACCACCCGACGTCAGCGACAGAGCTGCCAGCAACGAGTGATGCCGCCTCCGCCTGAGTCTCCAACCATCGCGAGCTGTCAGAGCCGCTCCCAGTCCTAGCGAGGTCGACGAGTCGCGACACCAGCCATAGCACCACCGCAGCCAGCCGCGGGTCGTCCTCCACCGCGTCCTGTCTCTCCGATGTCTCCTCCCATGTCCATTTCTTCCGATGCGCCTGTCTCCCCTGTTGCTGAGCCTCTCGCCTCAGTCGACCAGTCTTCCCCTACTGCACCTCCGCCACGAAGTCGTGCCCGGATGAGGAAAGGTAAGAGTCAATACTGTCCCAATGTGATTCACACTATGTGTCAGCGTCGAATTCGATTTCACTTGGTGCAGTTCTCATTCATATAATGCTAGATTACCAATTATGTCGGGCTTTTTCTCAAAATGGTGTTATGAAAAAAATATTTTCATATACGGTATTGGGTGAAAAATATTTATAAAAATGGTGTTTTATTGATATTTCAAAAGCTTTTGTTCCAGTCATAGTGCAACAAATGCATTGTTGCACTATGATTGCAACAAAACCATTGAATTTCAATTTATTTTAACGATATGCAGCAGCTTTACAAAATAATATTCTCTCTTCTCTGCCTTTTTTGAATGTTACACTATAAGTGAAACAATGTCACAATGTCAGTTCAATAATTATTGCTATTGTGTCATTATTAGTGTAACATTATGAAAAAGATTAAGCAAAAATAAAGAAAGAAAGAAAAATATTTACTTTTATATCCATGAACCTCTGAGTGGACGTATAAATAAAATAATGTTACACTATAACTGAAATAATATTATAGTACAGGAATATATTCTTTGCTTTGGGAAGGGACGTGAGTAAAATTTAAATTTAGAAAAACATGTAAAATAACAGGGAATGGACTGAATCTTGTAGGGATTTATCTTTACAATTGTTACATTATTAGTAGAACAATAGGTATTTCATAATTCCATCCGGCTTATATAAACCCTCTCCACCGTCTAATTGTGATGCATGTTTTTATTAATTTCTTTTCTTTCTTCTACTATTTTTAGAAAGAAATTATACACTACATATTATCATTTTCTACTACTACTCTATTAAGAAATAAATAAAAGTGTGACAAGTCAAATACGAAGATTCTTGATTTTTTGTAAGTTTATAGTACTTTTTTTGTTAAGTTATAGTATTAATTATTACGAACAAAATATTTGACTTGTAATTTTTTTTTTTTGTAGACTCAGCATATATAGGAGAAGTTTGTTTTTAAGGTATAGAATTTTTTTACATAGAAATGTAATTTTAATTTAAGTTATTATTTTTGTTGCATATATCTCCATATAACTTATTTATAAATTGAGTTAGAGAACATTGTAAATATAAAATTATGTTAGGTTATGAAGGTTGAGTATTAAATTGTTTGGAGGTTGAGAATATTGTAAATATAAAATAAGTTAAACAATCAATATGTCCAATAATGGTCAAATAAAATTAATTCTAAGGTCACATAAAACTAATTCAAATTGAAAAATATATTTTGCAGAAAATTACAACTTCATCATATGGTTGTGTTCATTGGAATGGCAGGATTATTCATAGTCAATTTGGATATGACTACGATGGTGGTAGATCTAAGATTTTTAAAATTTCTAGAAGATTGAGATTCAAAGAGTTGGTTATGAAAATTGTGTGAGCAATCAAACTAAAGGAAGATAATGAAATTCTAGTTAAAATAATATTTAGACAACATGTACTAGCAAATGGTGAGGATGAGGATAAGAATGAGGATGGGAATGGAGGTGATGACGGAAATGGAGATGGGGATAGGAATGGGGATGAGGGTGATGATGGAGATGGTGATGGGGATAGGAATGGAGATGGGGATGGGGATGGGGATCATGATGAGGATGGTGATAACGATGGTAATATAAGTGTTGATAATTGTAGTGGTAGTGGTGATGGAAATGATGGTAATTACAATGAAGAAGACAAAGACGAGGAGGATGAGTTATATTATGATGATGATGCTACTGATGATGACAATGAAGATGATGCGGATGATGAAGGTTTTCTAAATTTGCAAGAATACTATAACACTCATATTAAAAATCCAATACTGCCTATTGTTCCCGCAGCACCATTGTCGGGAATTGATTTTGATTTGTTGACAATGGATCCTCATGCTAAACCTTTGTGTTCTTCAATCTGGGATCCATCAAAAGAATTTTCAATTGGTATGTTATTTCCCTCCAAATAAGCAGTACAAGCAGTTATAAAGAATACAATCTAAGAAGACATCATCATTTTCATACAATTGAAATCAAACCCACAACATGTGCCATCAAATGTACAGATCAATCAGATTAATGTAATTGGAGATTATGGGCAAGCAAGATGAATGGCTCCAATGTATGGAAAATCATAAGGTATAATAATTGTCACACCTGCACAAACAACCAATTGATATACAACAATCGGCATTTGGATATTATATATATTTGTGCTTTTATTCTACCTATGATAGAAGAACAACCAAATATCAAAATTAAAGCTCTACAGGCTAAGATTAAAGATAAGGTCGAATATGAGCCCATTTATCAAAAAACTTGGCGCGCGAATCAAATGGCCATTGTCTAGCTATTTGGGGGATGGGATGAATCATATAAATGATTACGCCAGTACACGACTGCATTTGTTCATTTCAATCCTTGCTCAGTTTTTATTATTAAAGACTATGGCCATTACATAAATGATAACATAGATCCGGATTGTCACATTTTTTATCGAATGTTTTAGGCATTCAAGCAATTAATTGAAGGATTTCAACACTGTCGTCCTTTTATAATGGTAGATGGAACCTTCTTATATGAAAAATATACTAATTGTCTATTGTGTGCAACAGCACTCAATGGGAATAACTAGATATTTCCACTTGCATTTGTCATAGTTGAGAAGGAAGATGCTTCTAATTAAGGTTGGTTTATGGATTGCATCAGAGCTTTTATCACTGGACGAGACAATCTATGTGTGATATTAGACCGTCATGTTGGTATTAAAAAAGCAATGCGGAGAGATTGGTGGTTGCCTCTAGCAACAGATCATCGCTACTACATATGCAATATTCTTAGTAATTATAATACTAAATTCAAGAATGCTCAAAAGAAAGAAGCTTTGCAAATTGCTGGTAAGTTGTTTAATTGATGGTTTTTGTATATATTTTTGTAATTTAATTCTAAGGTTTTTTAAGTGCTCTTTCATTTTTCTTGTTCATTTGTCTTTATGTTACCAACCTATGAAAATCAAAAAAGGAAGTCCTTCACCATAATGAAAAACATTCGTGAATTACATCGAGAGACAGGTGAATGGGCTGATAAGATTGAACTAGAGAAATGGACGCGTTCACACGATGGAGGGAAATTGTATGGCTCTATTACAACCAACACAATTGAGTCTGTGAATGGTATGCTTAAAGGTTTTAGGGCTCCACCTATTATAGCAATGGTGGATAAAATTTTTTTATCAATGCGTTTGCTATTTTGACACTAAACGCACCAATTTGATTCATCAATAATAGAATGGCTTTGTGTTCACCCATTATTGCATAGAAATGCTGAAGGAAAATAAAATTGCATTAGGTGGCCATCACGTTGTTGTATTTAATAGCCAGACAATGGAATTTGAAATTTGTACCGGTAAGAAAGGAGGAAAGCAAGTCGTTAAGATTCAAGATGGGACATGTCCATGTGGCAAATTTCAAGAGATTAGGATCCCTTGTTCTCATGTAATAGCTGCATGCAACTCAAAAGGCATTGATTATACACAATTTGTGGATAAGTATTATACCCTGGAGAAATCTTTAAAATGTTATGAATACATGTTCCATCCCCTTGGACATTTTGACTATTGGCCCATTGCAGATGGTAAGCCACTTGTCCCAGATGTGTCACAAACAAGGAATAAAGGTAGACCAAAATCATCTCAAATTCGCAATAAGATGGATTGGAAAGTTGCTAAGCTTGGTAGTACATCAAGAATCCATTATTCAATATGTGAAAAATCTGGCCATGAAAAATAAACATGTTCAAATCGGATAGCCACCAAGTGACTCGAATTTGAGTTGTTTTTTCGAGTCCAATATGTCTATGTGTTACTATCTTATAGTAATATTGTGGTGTTGATTTTAATTTTATGTATGTTCAGTAGGAATATAAAATTTAGGTACGTAATAAAATATCATCATCACACATCATTTAAAAATAACCATTAGTTACATATAATAAAACATTGTCAAAGTACTATAGATAATTGTAGACATATGTAGAAAATATGAAGTCAGTGATGTCCTCCTGTACCCCAAGTTGAATGCCTTCTCTGATTTGGTCTCCGTAATCATGCAATCCAACCCCCAACTCCATTTCTGCGTTGTTCATGAGGATGTGAGTGAGGCTCAATAATTGAAGAGGACTCATTTGTTGGAGCAGGCACATCAGATGTGGCGATGTTCAAATCTAGAGTTTGATCTTGTGATTTAGATGATTGTAAAGATTCAGTATCTTGTTGTGTCGTAGTATGATCATTACTCTCGCATTGTCTAAAAAGGAAGTCAAATGCACTTGATGTGAATGGAGCTTCATTAGACGATTCTGAGATGATTGCATGCAAACGGTGTGAACCCAGCATTAATAGGAGTCTACCACTATGCCATTTTAGGCATTTATGTTGGTAATGGCGCCAATTGTCCTGAAGGAGTGGGCACAAAAATACCAATCATATCAAATGAACTCTAGGTCGAAAAAGTATTTGTTTGATTTTGGTTTATATCCATTTATTGTCCAGCAAACAATGACTAACCAGCATCATCAGTATATGTAGCAAATGAATGAAATGCAACTGGGTAGGGAATGTGATCACATTCAACAACATTCGGAATAGGAATGTCCTTTTATCGTGCAACCCTAGAATGTTGACGTCGCAATTGTGGCTGTGATTCCTGGACTTCCGGGTCATCCTGCATATCGCCTATTATCGGAGCAAAAGGTGCTGGCTGTGGTGGGGGCATTATGGTGATCCCCCTTTCCTCCTCCAAGATACAAAACATAGCATTTACCGAGCGTAGTACAGAAGCAATATTCTATGGAGATGGTGTTACAAGTCTAATACGAGCATCCTTTAAGCCACCCTCCTGTTAGTAGACATACAAAAATAAATTTGCATAGTTATCATATCAATATTTTACTCATTAAGTAACTCTATAGTATAATATTATATATATTTTCATACTCACAATTGCTCCTAAGGCAGCTCCAGTATGTGAAATCCAACGGCGTGTTATGCGACAATACCACTCTAAATAGTGAGAATGATAGTGGATTGGCTGTGTAACAGGTGTGCCGGGAACAACTTTATTATTGCGACTATCCCAAAGTGAAATCCAAGTCGCATGGGTTGCAATCCAGTTAGTCTCAGACTATCGTAAATCTGTTAATTGAAGGTCATCAAAATGTTGAGGATGCCTAGGGATAGGTTGTTGCATCCCGAATTGATGCATCACCCTATTCGGATAGTGCCACTCAACAATATGAAAACATAGTAAAGGGACTTGTGCCCTCCAAATACCGCGATCTTGTAGACAATATGCTGGGTGTGCTTCAAGAACATTGTTAGAGAATGGTTCCCATCTTATCTATATTTCAATTTTTCAATTACTAATTGCAAGATTGGGACAATACATGACTTATAGTAAATATAATCAGGTGTCATACCTGTTGATATAATGTTGTATCGAATGGGTATTTAATATGAATAAGCACGTGGGTAGTGACCTCTATTATTTGACGAGAGTTACTCTACTTGTGATGAATAACATAAGCATTATTTATATGATATTTTCATTTAAATAAAAGTTTCATTCGGTTTTAAACTACCTACTACCAAGCGGAGCATTAAGGCGAGGGTTAGGATCAGTGATAGTAGGAGCAATTTTTGTAAATCTATCCTAAGCCCAAATTTGACAAATAAATAAGGCACCACTCATTATTGAGACTGAAGGATTAGTTGCACGTCATAGCTCCCTATACAAATAGGCCAAGACTGCTCCACCCCAACTATAATTTCCTACCCTATTAAGATCGGCAAGTAACGACAAATAGATAAGGGAGACTCTCACTGAAGTCTTATCACTTAATAAGGATTCACCTATTAGTCTCATGATACATGCTCGTGCATGCCTCTGTAAAGTGATTTAAGTCAGCATTGACAGGGACCTCATTGAATTGCTCCACTAACCAAGACATAGTAAGAAAACTACCCCTTAAATATTGACGTCTTGGTCGCACTCCTAGTAATTCCTCACACACATTTGCCCACTCTAGATGAGTATTGCTAGTCACAGCATCATCGTCAATAGCCAAACCTGTAAGTATGACTACATCTTAAAGTGTGATGGTGCACTCTCCCTTAGGAATCATGAAGGTGTGAGTCTCTGGTCGCCATCTCTCAATAAGTGCAGTGATCACATGTCAGTCTAGTTGAAAGAAACCAATTCGCTATACTCCATAAAATCAACTAGATTGCAAAAAATGAATTATGTGTGCATCTACATCATTCGGTAGGTGTAGAGCAACCCCAGAACTTCTGCACCATAAAACTGGTATATCAGCATCTCCATACCATATGGCCTCAAATCTATGATGGCGTTGGTGTCATAACAAACTAGTATCTTATGGTCCAGGACTAATATAATCTCTTCTGTGATGTCCATATGTCATTCTTTTGTTGCCCAAGCTGAACTAAAAATCGATCGGGCAATATGTTTACTTAAATATGAAAATAGAATTAACTTAATATAAATTCAAAATAATAATGAAAATAAATCAATTATTATTTAAAAGTAACAATAAAAGTTATTATTATGTAATAGACAATATGTCTCTAGTTCACATCTAATTTCTCATAATCTATCCCATTCTTTATCATCAGATATTGTACATGGGCCAAAGATTGCCTTATCGGTGCTATGAGACATATAAAAAATATGTCCTGCTTTGGTTTGCATCATCCATGAAAAATTTTAAACATTTGTAAATTCTCTTTTCCTCCCAAACCACGCTGTCTCATTCTGATCAACATATCTGCAGCTTATCACAGCTCTTACTTGTCTTTCATTAGATGTTTGTGCTACAAGATATTATTCTACGATTGGATGAAAAAGTCCTCTGATTCAACTAATTAAATTTTCAAATTGTAAAACAATAATAAGAAGTTTATTAAAATTTATAATTATTTGTGAAATTCAAAGCATTATGAAAATAAATTCTAAAATAAGAGTACTTAAACTATTAAATTTTAGTATAATATTTTATATAACTTATAATACACTATACAACTACCCACAAAATCTAATATGGGTGATATCGAGCTCGCCTTGCATTTTCACAGTTATAATAAATGATTTGGGATACCGGTAAGTGTGTAGAAATTTTTTGCCACGATTCGTCGTTTTGATCTTTTGTGTACTCATATAAAAACACATATACAAATTTACCATATGTTTCCACATAATCTTGATTCCAAATATTATTAGCAAGTGAAAAATACCACAAAGGGATTGTCATAATTATGACATTCACTTTCTCTGCCTCGTTAAAATTATAGCCGGTATTAATTATCTTTTGTAATATGTCGCTAACGTGGATCACATGCTCCTATAAATTTTTAGATTTCAAATTTACTCTAAATGCATATAATTCTTTAAACAATTCTTTTACTTTTTACTTTGCATATTCTCGTCTAAATACTCTCAGGCTGAGTATAGTTGCAACCATCTACCAATAATAATCAAATTAATGCTCAATATTAAGTACCTATATTTATTATGTATATAATTATTTTAGCCAAAAATCTTATATAAAATAATCTTATTATTCCAAAATAATAATGCACATTACTATTTTATTCAAAAAATTAACAAGTCAGAAGTTAATAATGATTTTTTTGTACATTTCTTACAGTCAAGTTATAATTATAATAACAAGTATGACATGTACAAAGGAAAAATAATTATTTCGTCCTTAAAATTTATCATAATTATCTAAGTAGTCCCTGACTTTTATACAAATATTTAAAACGTCTCTCAAGTTTGCTTCTGTCATACTACTTAGTCTTTCCGTCAAAAAAATAAAATTTTTGCCGTCAATTTTTCATTAAAGACCAAACTACCCTAAATTCTCAAACTAACAATTTCACCTCATCTCACTTTTCTTTATTTTCAGCACGCACTTTTCATAAAAGAAAGAGATAACTAGTATCTTAATTGAATATCAATTCTCAAATAATGAAATCGGATCCATGATAACCCAGCAAAAATAAAATTGGTGAATGAAAAATAAATAATTATAAATATTTGAAAAAATAGACTTTTTTAGATAACTAAAAAATAACAAAAAAAAAGGAAAAAAGAAAGATGAAATCGAGATTCAAAGCTAAGAGCAAGTAACCAATTGTTTTCACCCCTTGTTTCAAAAGTATAAATATCTAATCCTTTTTTGTTCCAATCACATCTCACGCTATATTTTTTTTTATCAAAATATATATTTGTTACTATAATCAGTTCACCCACCACCCACCCAAATGAACAAATGCAAGAAAAATTCAATATAAATAAAGAAATTACTATAATATGAAAAAAATTACACAAATATAAAAAATTATTCATCAAAGTCATACTTTTACAAAAGACAGGTTATTTAGATAATTATGGCAAACCTCAGGGACAAAATAATTATTTTCCCTTTAACAAATAATAAATTATTCATCAAAGTTATATTTTCACTTCTTGTTATAAAGTAATAGCTCACTAAGATGGATAATTAATTCTTAATAAAAAAGCAAAATAACAAATTAAATTAAAATGATTTTGACATATAAACCTCTTACTTTCAAATAAGAGGATTACTTTTGATTTTAATGTTGAGCCTAAAACAAAATAAATATACAATATAATGAGAAAAAATAAGTATATCTAAACATAATAACAAAAAAAATGTTTAACATTGTTAGAAAAATGTTAACAAAAAAAGTATAAAAAATATATACTCAATTAACAAAATATATTAACAAAAAAAAATATTACCAAAGCTTACTGGAGAAGCACTCACATGTGTTTCTTTATAAAAATCAAAGCAAAGCAAAAATAAAGTAACATTGTTTTCTTTATATAGATAACTATACAAAAGTTCACGGATGTAACAGTAAATATTCTTCTAATGTTACATTAATAATGACACAATAATAACATTTGCTTTGCTTTTCTAGTTGGCGTGGGAATCTTGCTTTGAACTATTGTTACACTTACACTATTGGTTCACTGTAAGTGTTATAATAGTGTAAAATGAAAAGTACCAACATTTGCTTTGCTTTTCTAGTTGGCGTGAAAATCTTGCTTTGCACTTATAATACCCTGAAATTTTTATTTCGAAACATTCCTATTTAAATTTAAATTGTAAATTATTAGCCAATAATATTACGCCACGTAATATTATGGGGATCGAAAATCATTTTGGTTCGCCCAAAAAAAAAAAAAATTATTGAATAACCATTAATCGATTAAAATCGGACCAATATTTCTTTAATTGGACCGAATTAATTTAAATTAGACCCGAATCGGATATTTTTGAAAAACACTGTGCGTCACTATTCTTTTCTCCCCGGCAACTTACCTTGGACGG
>CANUEX010029222.1:0-11592 GCA_948099535.1 Jatropha multifida | reverse complement strand
AATATAATGGGTCAACTTGTAGAATATTTTCATGTAATTATGGTGTTGAAATCAGAGATTAGGCTTACTACGGGCCTCGGGGGCCTTAAGCTTACCCAGGTCCTAGTGCCGGTCCGGCCCACGGTTTTGGGTCGTGACAATTAAAATAAAAAATAATATATTCACTTTAAATTATATATATATATATATACACATTATACATCATAATATATAAAAATATTATATCATTAATAGTCATTTTATATTTAACTAGAATCACTATAAAAATTTTATCAAATATAAATAGTAATCAGCTAATAGTTATCATCAACCACTAACTGTCAACAACCGCTATCAGTTAGGCTGTGTTCGGCAACAGCTTTTTGAGTTTTGATCAGTCAAAACGTTGAACGCTGCTTAAAAAGCAATTCGATAACATAATATTTACATTAACTTTTAGAGATTATGGTAGCTTTTTGTGAAAAATTAACTCATATAATGTTTAGCTTTTAGTATTTCATGAAACGCTACTCAAACAGCTAACAGCTAAACACCACTAAAACAACTAACAGCTATTAAAACAACTAATTATACCGAACAGACCCTATAAATCACTGAACTAAACGTAAGCTTTACATTTGTTTACTATTTAGTGTACATGTTTGGTGTCTTAATTGCAACTAATTGTTGATAATGCTATCCTCGTAATTGGTGATGGGGAAATGCAATAGTTGAATTTGGTTTCGAATTGAACCAATCGATAAGTAAATTACATTTTTTTTTGGGCCATTAGGCAAATATCATATTCAAGTTCCAATTTTTAGGAAATATCATAAAATAATAAAAATTGAGAAACTAACATATTTATCAAAGAAAAAATAAAAATATAAAAAATAACTAAAAAAACATGATGTACTGTGTGAGAAATAGAAGCGCAAAATTACGACTAATATACATATATAATTAACTAATTATTTTTTTATCAATTTTCTAAATAATTAATATTTATTTAGTGGAAAAATATTGAGAGATAGGGATAAAATTAAAAAAAATTAATATATCATTAACTTTTTTGAAGTGACAGGTAAACTGAAATAAAAAATTTTAAAAATATTAAATTTCACGTAGAGGAGGAAGAAATATATTTTTAGCTATGTATAAAAAAAAATAATACTATATTTTTAGCTATCCAATGACTATTTAGACATTTGAAAGAAACTCCATATTAAAAATAATAATTAAATTTATTACGAGTATGAAAATTTTCAAAATTTTATATAATTAAAATTAAATCTATAAATAAAATAAAATAAAGGTTTGGAAAAAATGATAATAAACGTAAAACAAAACACCACAAAAGCAGAAAGCAATAAGCAATCCACCAACAGATTTACATTGTGTGGTTTTGATGTCTTTAACTTGAAACCAAATAAGGAAGATCTCAAAGGATTCGGAAGATTAGTAACTGAAACCCACCACTAGGGATGGAAGATGAGCGGATATCCGCGAATTTTGAACTATCTATTATTGTATTTGTTTAAAATTGTACTATTCGTATCCATCTCAAACTCCGTTTAAATATCTATAATAAATATAAAAGTACGAATGAGGGGAACATTTGGTCTCCAAAACGCCTCTATGTATTCTAATTGATAAAAAATATTATTAATGACAATTTAATCTTAATAGCTAAGTTGGAACCACATTGTGTTTATTTTCCTATTCTAAGTATTATTATTATAATTTTAATCTAATCCTATTCTAATTAGGAATTTATTCTTTAATACGATTCTAATTAGAAATTTGTTCTATCATGTCACTATGTATAGATGTTTAGTTTTGATTATTTTTCCTTATCAATAATTTATTGCTTTTGCTATTTTGAATTGAAATTATTAAATTTGCGATCATATCTTCTTCTTGTGGTAAATATTAACTCTATTTATAAATTAATAGAATAGTTATTATTTATATTTGTTATAATATAGTATCTTTATATCTCTTTATTTCTTTTTAAAGTTATAAATTAGAAAGTACACACAAAATATTTTTCTTCCCGTCTTATAAGACCAAGATGGATGTGAATCCTCCTATTTGCTGGCTTGAGTTCTAGGAGATATTCAGACTTCTTGATGCTCTGCATTATGATATAATAAATCATAAACAAAACAATTATACCAACGGTCATGCACAAAAATCACATAATGTCTATAATCCAGTCACATAATACTTAATCCTTCAATCAAATAATCTCAACATTGCCTCTAACAGAAGTTGGAGAAATTAGAACTTATTATGAAATTGAATTTAGTAATCCTTATTATTATATTTTTCGTATTATTATTTTTACAATATATGATTAAATATCTTTTTTAGCTATTATTACGGTGTTACACTTGTGGTGATATTGAAGATATTCAAACTGTTAACAAGTAAGGATGATATTTATTTCAAAAATTTTATACAATATTAGTGATTGGTTGTTGTAATATTTTTAATTAGATATAAAATGTCTATGAATAGTTTTGTAATGTCTTTTAATTTATTTTATAGGTATAATGTCAATTTCAGTATAGTTGATACATATAATAAACTTTTAAAATAAATAAAAAAAAGAAAAATTATATAATGAGTACAAATAATAGGTATTTACGTGCAACGCACGTTCTAAAAAACTAGTTCATTTAAATATCCACATCTGAACTCTTTGAAAATTTTACTATTTATATCCATCCCAAACCCGTTCAAAGTATCCATTTATTTATCCGTTTTAAACTGTCCAAACCTAAATTTATTTAAAATGTATATATAAATAGGATATCCACGGGTACCATGACCAAAATCGTTTATTATAACGGATAATAAGTGGCGGGTACCTAAAGTCTAATACTCATACCCTACCCATATCCATTTAAAATTCATTTATAACTATCTGTATCCTCATTAAATGGATCAGAGCAGAGCGGATACCCTAAAATACCGATCTCACTTCCATTCAAAACTCTCTTCTTTACTCCTTGTAAAATAAATGAGTAGAGAAAATTGCTAATTTTCTATCTGACATAACCAAAGTGCTGACCTAGTGGCATATGTAAAAGGAATGCTAAACGACAAGAATTGACAGAGCAAAACGACGAAGAGTTTTATATGCTAGAAATCTTGTGATTATTATTACAAGGATGAAATTAGAACTAATTCTACACATGGTATTGTCCATGTGGATAGTATAGGTCTGTACTTTTTTTTCCCGGAATATATTTAAATTTTTTTTTAAAAATAAATAAATAAGATTCTTAAACACGAGTCTATTTACACGTTTTACATTTTTGTTTGTTTTTGGTAGTAATTTATGTAGCAAGTTTTGATACTCAACTACTCATGTTTGACTCAATAAGAGCTTAATTTCCTAATTACACTTTGGCTAATCTCAATATAAATTTTAATCTCAATAACAATAATAATAATAAGAACGAAGGCAAAACAACAAGACTTGGCTTTCTGCCAACACTACATGTTGGTAATAACAACAAAACTACAGGACATAGACAGCACGTACATTAATTGAGGTTAAGATGTATAGAAAACGACATATCATACGAGTGTAAATGCAAAACGGCATTTTATCTTATGTTTGCTCTTTCCTCTCTCCGTTTATACATCACCTGACTTGAATTGTCCTTTCTTACTTTTTATTATAATAATAATATAAGAAAATTAATTATTTTCTTAATCACTTTTTAAACAGCTTATATTTATCAAACATATGTGCTATTAAAACATTTACGTATTCATTCAAATTCAAATTTATTAAAAGAAAATTATACCAATTTTTTTCAATTATTTTAATTTTATTCTCAATAAATGCCAAACCGTCGGATAAACCCCCAATTTTACGAATTATAACAATCATACCCCAAAACGAGCTTAACCCCCCAAACACCCCACAATGATCTTTTTGTAAAAATTGCACCACAAATTCGAATCTAGTCAAAATTACATAATTTAAAAATATTTTTCATGCGCCCCACACTGTCCCTTGAGTTAGCTAACCTAAGGAATTGGTTAATCCCTCAAAATGCATCAAACGCATCGTTTGCATTCCTTGGATGCTCACTGTCTCCTTCTTCCCCGTCTCTTTTTTTCTTGTCTTTACATCAGTAAAATCATCTCATTCATCTCTTTTGCTCTCTATTTCCTATTAATGAAAATGGTTGGTTGTTTATGTTATCAAATATTTTGGATTTTCTATAGCTTTCGTACATTATTATTTATGCCCTAATTTCATCGTTTGGAGCGAAGGTCCAAAAATGGAGATTGAATCCTCTGATGAGATAAGAGAGGCTTCAATCATTTCTACAATGAATAACTCTGATGTATTTTGCCGCGACAATCAAAGAACACATCTTTATACATCTTGGAGCCGATCCAACCCAGGGAGAAGGTTTTATTGTTGCTCGATATGGAGGGATAGGAAGAATGATTGTAAATTCTTTAGGAGGTATGATAATGAGTATCCTGCAAGGGCTATTCAGGTTATAAACGTCTTTTATGGGAGATTAGATGCTATTAAAGCTGATTTGGAAAGAGCAGAGGAGCAGAAATTAAACTTGGAAATGGAAATAAAAGCAATGGAGATGAAGGTATTGAAGAAAAAATCAGTAGTTAAAGACTTGAATGCAAAAATGGAAATGTTATTAGCTGAGAATGCAAGATTGACAAATCTCATCAATCATTAAGCTGTGAAGGATAAAACTTTTATGAAGGCAGTTGTGTGCACATGTGTTGTATTGTTTGTGATAATTTGGGTTATCAACTTTTTCTCTAGGAATGAAAAATTGTTGTATTTGCCATGAAATCAAATATAATGTATTTGGATTATGGAATAAAGTATTAGTTTATTGTAGAAATTAATTGTGTTATTAATTTAATTGTTTAGCACATGATTTTTAACTTAAATATAATGAATTTTAAATTTCAGTCTCAATTTGACCATACATCTAGTAAATGTGAGACATTAAGAGACTAAATCTGGAACAAATCATTTACATATATATTGCCAGCAAAATATATAACAAATGATATATATATATATATTGCCAACAAAATCCATAAGAAATCATCCAACAAAAACAGTTATAAATCATTGCTAAAAAAGCTGTAATGTATATATATATATATTGCCAAAAAAATGTATTGCATTACAAGTGAATAAATTCATTGATGCTAGTTATCAATACTGATAACTTGACATCCATGTGTTGCTAGCAACAAATGCATATTTTATAACGCTAATTAAGAATTAATAATTCATTAATTCACACGTCAAGGCATAGTCCAATAGTAAGTGTATATGCGATCTGACAATAGATTTAGGTTCGAATCCTCTCCCCCAATACTAAAAAAAAAAGAAAAAAGAACTCATTAATTCATTAACTGTTATTATTTATTGTACTCATGTTTAATATAAATCAAAAATAAAATTAAATAATGTTTGCTGTAAACATTGATTTTAAAATTCTTGAATTCTATATATGCATGCAGCGTAATCAAACTTTTGATTTTATGTATATATACGTACACACGAGCTACATATTTGTGTTATGCTCAATTTTTTCAAAAAATTATTACTATTTTATATTCTTTTAGTGAATGACAAAAAAATATCATCCTTGAAAGCAGAAAAAAAATTTTAGATTGGTGCATAAGGCAAGTCATGGAAGGAGAGCCTGCAAATGAGATTAGAAGGAATTCGGAGAAATGGAAGAAACTTGCTCGAGTAGCAGTTGGTGAAGGTGGGAGTTGTGATATGAACATTGATGAGTTTGTCAAACAACTCCAATCTTATTGGAAGTAAATAGTCAAAGCTACAATAATAAAATGCTTGATCAACTAACACATATAGAGTAATGCTAAATGGTACAACTTATGCCCGATATAGTTCAAAAAAGTCGTTTAAACCACACTACTGCTCTGAGTTTCTAAATTTATATATTTAAATAATTATTTCTTTCATAATAATTTTTATGATTATTGATTTGATCCATGAATGGGTCATAAACCCGCTTTAAATAAATAAATCTCAAGTGATAATAAATAAAAATAAAACTTGGTCATTCATAATAAAATTTTAAAGAGATAAAGAATTCGTTTCTTTCTAGAAAAGAAATCGACATGTAAATTGGTCAATAGTATATAATTATGGAAACATGACATACAATGCCAAAAGATGAAAAAAAAAAAAAAAAACTCTAATTATAATAAGAATTAGAACAAAGGCAAGACAACAAGACATGGTTTTCTGCCAACAACACATGTTGGTAAATGGACAAACCCACAAGACAGATACATATAATTGAGCAACATTAATTAAGAGTAAGGTGCATACTAAACCACATAACATTGAGTGTAAACGCAAACGACATTTCAATAATCTATTGCGATCTGTGACAATTTGTTTGGTCTTACATGTAAATTATCTTTTCAGCCGAATGTATTATGTTGGTGTCTATTATTACCCAACTTGAATTGTCGTTTCTCATTTAACTCTTGTAAATAAAATTTTTTTGGTTGCTTCTAGTAGGAGTGTAAGGTTGGGGGGAACTTGACTCTAGTTGTCCAAGGCCGCCATACGTAATTCATATATTAAAGTATAATTGGCTATTAATTTACTCCCTCTGACCCATAATTTTTTTTTCACTTTCCTTTTTCATTCATTCTATTATGGGTACGGCTAGGTGACGGAAGTTCCGTCATGACGAGAGTATTAAAATAATATTAAAAATAGAATCTATATATATAATTACAAAGATAAAATACATGTGGATTCTACTTTTAATATTATTTTAATACTCCTGTCATGACGGGACTCACGTCATTTAGCATTTCCCTTCTATTATTGTTCTATTTCCTTTTCTAAGAGTGAATAATATTTGAATTTTACTATTTTACTTTTATTTAATATGCTTCTTTGTCAATCAAATTTTTCGCAAAATAGTATAAAAGCAAATTTATGTATTTGCCTAATATCAACATTTGCCTTCTTAAATAAAGACCATATGTATATAAGCCTCCATTGCATATCTATAGGTATTCTAAATACATAATTTTACCGGTTGAAGTGTTTAGAAGATGAATTTTATAAATTGAAGTGTTAAATTGATTTAAGCAAAATTTGAAAATGTTATTAGATTTTTCAGAAAAGTTAGAGAGTGAATTATTTGTCTAAAATCAACTTTCTTGGCATCATCTTTATATCATTATTAGACTGCAAGTGATTCCTCCGTTGTCTTCTTAAACACGGACCCTATATAAATGCCTCCATTTATAATCTAAAGACTAAGAAATGGAGACTGAACACAGACCTTTCACTGAAACTCATGTCTTAGCACTTCCGTTGCCATTCCAAGGCCATATCAACCCAATGCTTCAATTCTCTAAGCGTTTAGCCTCTAAAGGGCTCAAAGTCACACTACTTTCCTTCATTGACAACCAAATAACAAAAACCAAACATAGCTCTGTTAATATAGAGTTCATTTCTAGTGATGCTAATGAAGAAGATGACTATTTCCAGAACTTGAAGTCTATAGTATCAGTAAAATTGCCAGAAATCGTAGCTAAAAATTGCGAGTCTGGTTACCCTGTAAGTTGTCTCATTTACGACTCTATAATGCCCTGGGCTTTAGATATAGCAAGAGAGCTTGGGCTCTTTGGTGCTTGTCTGTTTACGCAGTCTTGTGCTGTCAGTAATATATATTATAAAGCCCATGAAGGGAAGCTAAGAACTCCTGTTGAGAAGGTCCCTGTGTCGATAGAAGGGATGCCATTGCTTGATCTGTATGACTTACCAAGTTTCTTTTTTGACTTGGAGAATTACCCTACTTCTTTAACCCTTTTGGGTAATCAGTTTTTGAATCTTGGGGATGCTGATTGGGTATTTTTTAACACTTTCAATGGATTGGAAGACGAGGTATGTTGTAATCATCAAACTTAATTAGTAAAAATGCTTTTAATAGTATTTTTAATGTATTTTCTTAATTACTTTGCTGAAAAAGTAAATTAATTTTCATTAGGTGATAAACATGATGATAGCAAGGCAATTCCCAATAAATCCAATAGGACCAACTATTCCATCAATGTTCTTAGACAAGAGAATACAAGATAACAAAGATTATGGTCTGAACCTCTACGAGCCTAATATAGAAAGTTGCATGAAGTGGCTAGACTCGAAAGAAACTTTCTCAGTAATTTATGTCTCATTTGGAAGCCTATCTATAATGGGTGAAAAGCAAATGGAAGAAATAGCATTCGGCTTGAAGAGAAGCAACCATTACTTCTTATGGGTAGTAAGAGAATCAGAAGAAGGAAAACTTCCAAGCAATTTTGTGGAGGAGACAATGGAGAAGGGTATGATTGTAACTTGGTGTAATCAACTGGAAGTTCTAGCCCACAAGTCTATAGGCTGCTTCATGAGTCACTGTGGGTGGAACTCAACAATGGAGGCTTTGAGCTTGGGAGTGCCAATGGTGGCAATGCCTCAATGGTGTGATCAAACTACTAATGCAAAATTTGTTGCTGACGTGTGGAGGACCGGAATTAGGGTTAAGGTTGATGAAGAAGGGATCGTCATGCAAGAAGAAATAGAGATGTGTTTAAATGAAGTTATGGAAGGAGAGAATGCAAATGAGATGAGAGAGAATTGTGAGAAATGGAAGAAACTTGCTAAAGAAGCAATGGAAGAAGATGGAAGTTCTCATAAGAATATTAAGGAATTTACGGCAAAAGTAAGGTGTACTTCACATATTACCAAAATGTGAAAAAGTCCCCAAATATTGTTGTTTATTTATGAAATTACTATTTTGTCCTTATAAATAAGAATTTATTTCATGTATCAACCAAATGTAAAAATGTATTTCACTTCATAATATAAAATGTGATGTGTTTACTCACATCTTAACTCAACAAACTCTCCGTATATTGTTCCTCAAATTTTTTTATTCATACCATATACTTTTTTGCGAACTGAAGTGAAATAAATTAATTAATTAAAAATATCAAAGTTATATCTACACATTTAATAAAAATTCAAAATCTCGCTTCACGATTTATATATCCTTTTGTTTATTAATTTTTGACAAAATACGTAAATTATGGTATCGAGAGAGTCTGGGTTTATTCTCTTGGCAACATAATTTATTCATTTTTTTAAAAAATCATCATTAATAAATTGTTTGTATTACTTATTTTTTGAAAATTCATAATATTTTGAATTTTTATTACAAAACATAATTAATTAATTTGATGTTAGAACTCAATAAATAATTATTTTATAATCCAAAATTATTTACTTATTTAACTATTTAATTAAACTTTATAAAAATTGATTTAAAAAGTATATTTTAATTCTAAAAATATTATGATACTTAATAAATTAAACTTTGTAAAATAACACAAAAAAAGAATATATAATATGTTGAATTAAAATGATATGAATAGTTGTTTATGCAAATACCAATATTAAAATGAAATTTAATGTTTGAATAATTCCTATTTGGGCCCGTAATCAACTGGTGTGGAACCAAGTGCTTCTCTCGGCGGACCATATTCATATGAGTGCTTGCAATGCTCATGCATGAGTGGACATGTCTAAGCTCTATTCATGACAACATGCAAGTTAATACAAGACTTTCTAGTGTTGTTCCTTTGGTATTTGATGGAATTGTTCCTAGGTGGCAGGCATTCGGTGATGGGGCTATTTTTCAAGCACAGGACTTCATTGGCTTTGGTGTTGTGTTCGAAGATTCTGAGGGCCAATTTTTGCAGGCTCTTTCGGGTTATAGTGAAGGCAGTGGTAATCCTAGCATTGTTGAAACTCTTGGTCTTCGACAGTGTTTGCTTTTTGTTCAAGATAATCTCCAAGGTCCTGAGTTTATTTTTTCTGACTGTCAGCTTGTCGTTTTCACTCTTAATTCTGTAGTTCAAGATATTTTTGAGTTGAGTTTAATTATTTCGGATTGTAAATCTATTCTTGAGAACATGTTTGATGTTAGGGTCAAGTAGATTAGACGGTAGGCAAATATTGGTGCTCACTCCTTGGCTAGAGCATCAATTAATTATGCCCGTCTTCATACATGGAATGCCGTCTCTAGCTTTTTGTTTGATTATTTTTCTTAATATATGAGATTTTCTCTTTCAAAAAAAAAATTCCTATTTAGAAGTTGTATTTTTTTCACTTTGAAGACTTGAAAAGTAGAGATTGAAAGAAGATATATATTCAAATCATTTAATTAAAAACTTTGTTAAATGAGTTTTATTTAATATGCCATATGCATTTTAACCTAATATATTAAGTTATTTAATGAGTGTAGTTTTAAGATTTAAAATATTCAATAAATTAAAATAAAAGCGGAGATTATTAAAAAAAATATTTACATATAATTGGTGAATCCCAACCTATTATTCCTCAAATTGCCCTAATTTTTTATTCCTGAAAATATTAATATTATTTTAATAATTATATCACGAATCTTGTCCCAAAAATATTCATGGGACGAAATCACTAAAAAAAAGTATTTTAGGAGACGTTCAAAATCGTCCCCTTAAGTTAAAAAAATTATCCGCTATACTTTTAGGGACAATTAAGGTCGTCCCATCGAACGTCCCCTAAATGAAATAAAAAGCATCCTAGAAGATCACTCATCTTAGTAATCTGGATTCTGGTGATGTTGGTTTCTACAGAAGGCTATTACGAGGATGACTCTCCTAATTCAGTCTATTTTATTCACAACACTAAGGTTTGAACCCTAAATATTATTTAATGGATCCCGCACCTTATCCCACTGAATTAATCAACATATTTATTATTAGTATATGAAACAAAAGTTATCTCTTCTATATGAGACGTCAATCGTCCCCAAAATTGATGACAATAACTATCTTTAATATACGAGACGTAAATTGTATGTCATACATATACGATGTCAGTCGTCTCCAAAATTAATGACGATAATTGTGCTCAGTATACAAGACATTAGATATATCTCATATATAAGATGTCAGTTGTCCCCAAAATTTATGACAATAGTTATCATTGGTAATAGAAACACCAGTCGTCCCATTTTCCATATGAGGCATCATTCATTCTTAAAATTAAGGATAGTATTTGTCCTTAGTATTTGAGACGTAAATTGTCCTTTATTATTGGCACAACTATCATCCCAGTTTCTAATTAAAATATTAATAAGCTATCGTAATTAAAATTGATTGTCTCCTTTGTATCTTAATATAATAAAAAGAGACAATTTTTTAAATTGTCTCATAATCTTGATAGATTAATACTTTTGGGGACAAATAATATTGATTGTTCCCCATTTTCATTCCCTTTTCTCTCTTTTTTTAGTGAATTGATCATTTAATTAAAATTGATATATACTAATTCAAGTCTCGTCTTATCATGTTCCATTTTTCTCTAAATTATATTGAAATAACCCATTAATTTATTTTCAAAAGAATTTTTATTTAAAATTTAATTGTAAATTTTCACCAATGAAAATTGGCCAAAAATAATATTTTATGCCGCGAACCGAATCGAAAACCGAATTTAAATAGTCTAACTCA